>JADBJO010035697.1:0-11941 GCA_016801955.1 Conus betulinus | reverse complement strand
GTGTGATTACCTTTCTTAAACATTGTCTTTGAGGAAAAAAGATTATCAACTTTTTTTTAATCCACACACAACCACACCCACACACAACACACACACACACAAGTATCTATATGTATATAGATTGCGAATATATATAATATATATTAATAATCTATATTATTATAATAATCAGTGGCAGAAGAAAGAAGACAAAACTGGAACAACCCAGGACCGCTTGGTTAGCGGCCCTTGTATTATGATGATTACGTATCCAGTATAATCTTATTGTCCAAACTTCATGCTTTCCGAACGGGCCCGTCTTTTTGGACCCGCCGAGCTTAACACATGTGACCCTCCAGCACCATAATTGCTCATCTATTAAGGTCAAAACCGAATCGCAGGACACAAAACACTAAAACCAACAGGGTAAAAACATCCGGGCTGAACATATGTACATCACACAACACAACCACACCAACACAAACAACATATATATATATATATATATATATTTATATTGAGAGAGGAGAGAGAGAGGAGGACACCAGAGACGATCCGACGAGAGAGACCGAGATTTCTGCGTACCTGTACAGTTTTTGTGGCCTTTGGGCTCCTGAGGTGCGAGATCTGTTCTCGCTCTACTGCCTGATTGTACAAATCTGTTGATTTTTCATCAGATCAAAGTTTGGGCATGCTGGATCAATTGGCTACTGGGCATATCCAAAAGTGGGCATATCAGGAGCGAACCCTTTTGGCGCATAAAAGACGCATTAGAGTCGCATTTTTAGCGTGACCACATTGCAAAAGCATCATTGTAAGCACGTAAGATTATGGCAAAAAGCTTACCCGTGCCTTGGGACTTGTAACTGTCATCACTTGTCAGCGGAACAGCAACGAGCGAGGCTACGGGGATGCTCACTGGCAGTTGCTGGGGGACTGTGGCTTTTTTTTTTGCCGGCGGGTTCCGGGGGGCTCAGTCGTCGTGAAATATGGGCTTGGTACCACCAGGGGAACACTCCCGTGGAGGTTTCTGTCGTGTCACATCCGGTGGCCCTTGCAGAGTGGGTTCGTCTACCATGGAGCAATTATGTCCCATCACGTGTTAATGAAATGCCCTGTGGGTTGCCTGCACACTATGTGAAACACAGCGACGGGCTTCCACTGGTGGTGGCAGGATTGCTTCCAGTGAGTGTTTTCAGCAGTTGAGGACAGTTCTTGTCTGGGTCCTATCCGCACTTACGGGTGCGTCTTTTTTTTTTTTTCCAGTTGAGGCACATTCGTTTCTCTACTGGCGTTCATTCAGATTTTAAAATACACCATACATAATGTCAGTCACAATTTTCGCTCCCCCACTGGCAGGAAGACTTACTGCACATCAAGAGCGAATCACTTTTGATCTATAAAATAGCAATAACCGCATTTTAAGGCGACTTAAGGAATGCTGAAGATCCAACTCCAAACACGCCCAGCCGCCGGTGTTTAAAAAAAAAAAAAAGCAATTGCCGGAACTTGTTAGTAGCAGCAGCGTTAGACTGAAGTGGAAACGGTTTTTTTTTTTTTGATCCGGTACTTCTTTTTAGTTTTAATTATTGTTATGGTTTGTTTGTTTGTGTTTCTGTCTTCAACAAATACAGGACGGTGCTAAGAAGCTTGAAGGTATGTGAGGGAGAGCGGGGAAGTGAAGGACGATGGGGAAAAGGCGACGGGAGACAGGGTTAAGTAAGTAGGTAAGTAAAAGAGGAGGTGAAACAAAGATGACGGCAGAAAGTATTTAAGAATGAGGAGGGGACAAGGGGGGAGGGGGGGGGGGGGGGGGGGGGGGGAAAAAGTAAGGGACGGGGGGAATACGGAGGGACGAAGAGAAATGGCGGAGGGGGTGGGGTGATGGCGGAGGGGGTGGGTGTGAGACTGGCACACACACACACACACACACAGCACACACACATATATATAAATATATTGATATAGGGTTGAAATACTCGGGCAGAAAACGCCCATTTACTACGTTATCAACAGATCTTAGAGTTACACAACCGGTACCGACATCCATACACACTATGGGAAAAAACACACTATGGGAAAAAATGGTTTTGTAGTTGTTCGTTCTTTTCCCTCGCAACAAATTTATTTTTGCTGGAAAAATTGCCAACTTTAATTAATCGCCGTGTTGTGTGTGTTGTGTGTGTTGTGTGTGGTGTGTGTTGTGTGTGTGTGAACAAAACAAGCTAGTCGGAGGGGGAAAGAAATAGCGGTTAACAATTTGTCAGCCATTTCATTGATTTTTGGGCAAACATTAACTTTTTAAAAAAAAGTAATGGCGTAGGAGTGAAAGAGTAGAGAATGAAAGATATTGGAAATGAATACTCAGAATTAAATTATACGAATTAAAACATCCCTCACAAAGCAACATATGAAGAACCATTAAAAGCAATTAATTATGTCTCTGCTCTCTTGGCATTAAATTATAATATTTATAACAGTCTGTAATAGCGTGGTATTCGCAGTACCAAAGATATCAAATGCAGAATCCAACAGCACTCTTAAGCAGCCAGCGAAGGGTTGAAAGTACAACAAAAGAAAAATGTGGTTTGGAAAAAGTAGTCACTGAAAACTAAAAAACTCGTGATATAAACAAAATAGAATATAGTAGAGAATCTTGAGCCTAAGCGGGAGGGTCCAGTTAAGGATGCAAGGGAGGCCACAAAGGTGTCCAACAGTTAGTACGAGCAGCTCTGCCGTTTAATAACCTAAGCATCTAAGAATTATGCAGAAAAAAGCCTTCACTTGGATCTCCTAAGAGATGCAAGTCCCACTGATTGACCAAACAATATGTGAACAATTCAGCAGTAGGGGAAAACAAGTGCATGCTAACAATTCCTCGATCGTTACATTAATGACTTGGCAAAGGGTATTGAAAAAAGGGGGGTGGGGGTGGTCCCTGGGAGAAGAGGAAGTGAGAAACGAAAAGTGAGAAACCGAACCCACATCAGGGAAATGTATTACAGATATTAAACCTTTCACTAGCCAGGATATGGGAAAACCAATCTGTCTATCTGTGTATCTCTATCTATCTATCTATTTGTCTATCTATTCAAATACAGTACCTTTCTACCCTTCGCTGGCTGGTTTAGAGTGCTGTTAACGTGACGATTTTAGTTTTCAGCTCCTCATTTACTGGCTTCTTCCAGATAATTTTATGTGTAAAAAATATATTACCTGCATATTTACATATCTACATGCCTCGGGCTAGTACCACGGTTTTTTAATGTTCCAAATCAACGATATTTAATGCTGTAATTTCATTGGGGATGCGAATGACGAAGAAGATGATTCAAATTTGTATCTAAAAACATCCTAAAACTCTGCATCAAAACATTCTGAGCATGTTTGTTTGCAGGCCATGTGTTATGGACATGAAGCTGCAAATTTGGGCTGTTGTTAAAAAAACCAGCAAGACAGCAGTAAAGTCCTCAAATATAAAGCCCAAGTACAATTGTGGGGGGGAGGTAGGAGAAGACACTGCAAATATTTGAAAAATAACATGTGCATGCGTGTGTTTTGTCCGCTGTTTCTCTGGCGAATTGAAGTGTTTCCCGTAACGGAAGTGTTCATCACCTAACAATTCCGCCCCCCTCGTTGTTCCCAGTTCCAGTGGCACATACTCACTGACTCCTCTCTCCCTCTTGATGCTGGCCAGTATCTACATCACAGAAACTTGACAAGTACAACTGACAATGAGTCGCCCTAGCACTGTTGCCAAGGAAACTGGAACTAGCGCCATTGCCCAGCAACGAGCACGCCCTCGCAACTGCCGTTCTCCAAAGCAAATTACAGGCACCATGCAGTGTTTCGGGATTTGTTTCGTTGTGCAGCTAAAACACCAAGCCTACGTTCTGTGTTTCTTTCCTCTCAGGTTGTGTACATCGTTATCTCCTCCACATCGTTTAATCCTTTATGATCATGATCAGGCCTGACTTTAGTCAGGTTCGACCAGGAAGTACCTGCTGACCAACGTTGTCAAAACACACAAGGTTGAAAAATCAATCAAATAGGAAACTGGGATATGAAGGAAGAGAATCTTACCGAAAAGGTGGTGTTCTGCACGATACAGTTACCTTATCATTTTTGTAGTTTTATGGGCAATTTCTAAGTTTGATTACAGTTTAGTTTTCAGGATCAGTATTTCTTCAAAACCAAAGAAATCCAGTCTGATGAATCGCATCTTTGGCTTTGTCCGGGACATGACTTGTGGCTCAGCGTCGATGGTACATGCCGGTTGGTCTTACTCAATGGTTATACATTCAAAACTGGAATATGTTTGGAGCCCACCTTTTGTGTGTATATTTGGGGTGTCTTTTGATATATTACGTGTAGCCACAAGCAATCATTTCAGTTTATGTCTAATCAGTTTGATCGTTCTATTCCTTTAGTACTAGGGGCCTTTACACATATTATCAGTGATAACAAGGACGAGGAGCATCTAACATTAATTGGCTTTGGTTTGGATTGTAATCGATTTTTCTCAGGGTTTGTTGACTTTGCATCTTGGTTGGCAAAAATCACACACCTGCCCAGAGGCTTTCACATAGAATCTGACGTGTGGGGCATACTTGGGACATCAGATTCTGTTACAGATATGGTTGTCTTCCTCCATCAGTTTTTTTACACAAAAAAAAAAATCCTTGTTGCCATGATATGTTTGATATCTACTGCCCACATATTGTTGTAGTCACAAAGCGACGCCTTACCTCAAGCAAATAACAATCACTGGGTGGGGCGTTGTTAGATTTGACCTTCACACAGCCCTTTTTTAAACAACGACCGGAAAGGTCGAATTGTTCTTGAGGTCATCAACCCGACTAGGCTCTGGGGACTATCACCATTGGAGTCATTGTTGGTGGTATTTGAGTCATAATGCTGGGATCCATTTTTCATTCATCAATCCATCGCTGCAAAGTGTGCGACATTGCATCGCACCGTCATGTCGATGTGTTTATTGGATTGGGATGGAGCAAAACTCAGTGTTTAAATCTTTCATCTAATGTCTTCCTGAATGTGTACTTCCGCAGAACGGCGCTTTCAAAACACCTGCTGGCAAGGGGGCAGGCATCAAATAGTCACAATCGTGGAAACCAATCCCGACAGTCCATCACTTTCCTGCTGCAGGCAAGTCTCTACCCATGATTGGACATCTATTCCAGAATGGACTATCTGGAAGGGGTGTACAATGGATTAAATTCAACAGACCCATCAACCAGATGGGACTGGGATATTTGGCATGAGTTAAGAGGTTTGGAAACGCCGAAGCATAGACCCCCTCCCCACAGAATATGTTGATGCAGGTGGTTACAAAGGAAAGAGAAAGAACATGATATGTTATTTTTCCGGTCTCAGACAGCGTAAAAAGATGTCAGTCGTTTTGTCACTAGACATTCACGTATGCATTTTAGCTTTTTAATATGCGAGGTGAAAATGGTTAATAGATCCTTTTATTTATTGATTTATTTTCTATATTTATCCATCTATTGGTTTATTATGATTTTATTCGTTTTACTTGTTCTCTGTGAATCAAATTGATGTTTCTTTCCATGCTGCTATTTTATGTCAGTTCATGGGGGGGTTAACATAACCGACGCTGCATGTGTGTGTATGTGTTGGGCCGGGGGGGAGGGGGGGTACAGAAATAAAGTGATATAGGGAGAATTGTTTACACATGGTACAGGACAAAAAAGCTCCAAAACCTTACAATGAATTAAACATCAATACCAATCGTAGCACAAACTTATACTTTGGCAAAGACCGAGATCATCTCTAGACATCCATCCTGGTTTGTATGCCATTAAATTAGTGGATCTCTTTCCCCGAAGGATGGAATAGCTAGTGAGCTGCCTTAATTGGCAGTATAGAAACTGGGTCATGCACACAAAGTTCTACTCGCTTTGTGCGGATAGAGTGAATTAGATTATTACTTCTCGTCAATCTCATCTGGGAGTGTCCACAGGAGTAATCAGCCTGCGCGTACGATGAAGAAGAAGTGGATCTCTCTCTCTCTCTCTCTCTCTCTGCTCTCTCACTCCTCTCTGTCTCTCTTGCTCTGTCTCTCCCTCTTGTGCGTGCGTGCGTGCTGTTGTGGTGTGTGGTGTTGGTTCGTGGTGTGTGTGATATGTTTCGTGTGTGTGTTTTGGATATGTTTCGCTAAAATACACCGGTCGGACTCCTCTTCATTCTGAACTAACAGTCTGCCAACAGTATACGATTAAACCTTCCAATGTAAGGAACAGTCAAAAAGCCTTTTTCGTGATGAAATCTTTATAATGTCTTTGATGATAACGTAAAGAGAAGCTGTTTTTTTTTGTTTTTGATTGTTTGATTTTATTTTAAACCGAAATGTGTGTTTGGTCCTTGAAATGAATATATTTCGACCATAATGGATGTCTTCACATGTTCCCCATCTATGGGACTTTTTAATTTGTTTGTTTGTGTTTTAACATGATCTCAGGTTTTTATGGAAGAATGATTTTCACCCAGGTTTTTGGGGTCCCGCGCGTATCGTATTTGGAAAATCTGACTGCCCGAGATTCGTATTTTCAACATCTGTGAAAGAGTTGGGCTACGTTATAGGCTTTGCGGTCGATAAGGAAAAAATAAAAAAAAAAAAAAAAAAATCAAAAAAGTAATATAGCCCCTTTGCGGTCAGATGGGGCGAAAAAAAAAAGAAAAAAAAAAAAAACAATATGAACCAGATTGAATCTTTTACACTCAAAGGAAGAAAGTTTTGATGGCTGTCATTATTGTTAGGTCTAGTCGGTCACTGCCTAATGCTGATCTCCCCCCTTAATAGTACGTGACCGAACCTACAAGGAAGGTAAGGCTGATGATTAGGTAAGGTACAGGTCAAAACCGTAGTCCGTGTACGCTAATGTGTGTTTTCAGCTCGGTCAGTGTCAATGTAGATACTTTATCAGGAAATTCATTTTCTAATGATTCCTCACCATGTGCAATGGTTGAAAAAGTTTGAAATTTCACTCAAAATCAACTTTTCCCTCAGGATGTTGCCCAGTACCCATCGTCACAGACCTTTCATCGTTCAAACCTTGCAGACCACCCAAAAGAATTCGCTCAGTGCCATTGCAAGAATGAATGACATTGCTAGTCAAACAAACTGAAAGGCCACCCCACATGAATTCGTCTTTTAAACCACTAGATAATCTTTGCATATACCTTTTTGTCGAAAAACGTGTGGCTAACAACCTTCTTTGACCAATAATCTACTCAGGAATTTTCCAAAACACTTTGCCACATATTAAAAGATATGAACCTGTACTATCTTTTGGCAGTATCAGCACCAGATGAGTTTTTCAAATCCACGTGTTAAAATCAAAACAGAGAAGAAATGAAAGTTCAGGGTTATAGTCAGAACTGTAGGTGGATTGGTAGGGTGCTGGTCATTCTCATATTAATGGCTGTTGTTGGCAAGCTTCTAGTGTTTGTCATGATTTGCGAGCTCACAATTCCCAAACAACAAACAAAACAAAACAAAAAAAAAAAGTCCTAACCTATTGCATTTTTGTGTCTTTGGCACATTCTGAGTTACTAATTGTTTTGGTGCGTGGTCATGACGATTGTTCTATCATCAATGAGGTCATCGGCAGTTGGGAGTTCGGGATCCACCCTCTGTCTTATTTGGTTCTGTGTTTGATATTACTTTTCCACAAACCTCTATCAACAATTTGTGTTTAATACGTATATAGTACGGTATGTGTACATATAAAAACGTTTATACTATGATGTGGTAGTGACTGGATCAATGACTATGATTGTGAAAGTCTCGAATTGCCTCAGCTTTTCTGCGTCTCTTTTCCTTCAGAACTCAGATGGCACTTTCCACCACCTGACCAAAGACCTTGTAACTGCTCCATGCATGTGCATACTTGACCACAGGGTTTGTGCATGCCCCGGGGTCCTCGTCCATCAACTTCTGCACACAAAGCGCTATCACGCTTGTTCGTTCTCTTCACGTGTTCATAGATGCGAGATCTCATGTGAACAACGTATTAAAACGCAACCCAGCACTATAGAAGCAAATCATATCCAAAGTATGTGTTCCTAACGTTAGCATCCTCGTACTTTAGTAGGAGACACGCAGTATTTGAAAATGATATGTGCATGCACGTTTCTGTCCGCTAATGTTTTTCTGGCAAATGAAGAGTGTTTCCCGTAAGTGTGTTCATCACCTAACAATCCTCCCCTCGTGTGTTCCAGCGGCACATACTCCACTGACTCCCTCTCCCTTCTTGATGCTGGCCAGTATCTACATCACAGAAACTTTTACAAGTCACCACCTGCATGAGTCGCCCTAGCACTGTTGCCAACAGGAACTAGCGCCATTGCCCAGCAAACGAGCACGCCTCGCAACTGCCGTCTCCTCAAGCAAATTACAGGCACATGCAGTGTTCGGGATTTGTTTCTTTGTGCAGCTACAACTCACATCGTTCTGTGTTTTCCTCTCAGAGTTGTGTACATCGTTATCTCCTCCACATATTTATGGACATGATCAGCCTGACTTTTAATCAGTTCGACCAGGAAAACCTGCTGACCAACGTGTCAAAACACAAAATGTTCAAAATCCATCAATGAGACTGGGGATGAAGGAGAGAGTCTGACCAAAAAGGTGGTGTTTGCTACGATACAATCCCTTATTATTTTTGTTGCTTTTACAGGCAATTCCCTGGTTTTTGTTACTGTTTTCACAGATAGGCATCTCAAAACCAAGGAATCCAGTCTGATGATCGCATCTTTGGCTTTGGCGGACATGCTTGTGGCGTCGATGGTAATGCCTTTTGGTCTCATCAATGATTTACATCAAAAATGGATGTTTGGAGCCACCTTTTGTGTTATTTGGGTGTCTTCTGATATTGCGTGTAGCACAGCATCCATTCTCAGTTTATGCTTAATCAGTTTTGATCGTTATATCCTGATTACTAGGCCGTTGCACTATCATTCGGTGATTACAAGACCGAGAGCTATAACAGTGATTGTTCTTGCTTGGATTGTATCGATTTTTTCTTGGTTTTGTTCCTTTGCATCTCGATTGGCACAAAAACCACCACCTGACCAGAGGCTTCCACCAGAATCTGACGTGTGCATACTTGACATCAGCTTCCTGTACGCTATGGTGTCTTCCTCCATCAGTTTTTACACACCCTGTGCCATGATGTTTGCTATCTACTACTGCCACATTTTTTTAGTCACAAGGCGCCACCTCAAGCAAATACAAGCATGTGTTGGTGCCGTTAGATTGGAATCTTCACCCAGCCTACGACGACCGGAAAGTCGAATTATTCTGAGGTCATCAACTCGTAAGGGGACTATCACCATTGGAGTCATTGTGGGTGCCTTCATCATCTGCTGGATGCCGTTTTTTCATCATCAATCCAATCGCTGCAAAGTGTGCGACATGCATCGCACCAGTCATGTTCGATGTGTTTACTTGGATGGGATGGAGCAATCATGTTTTTAAATCCTTTCATCTATGTCTTCCTGAAATGTGTACTTCCGCAGAGCCTTCAAACACCTGCTGGCAAGGGCAGGCATCAAAGTCACAATCGTGGAACCATCCCGACAGTCCCTCACTTTCCTGCTGCACCAAGTCTCTTCCCATTGATTGTGGCATCTATTCCAGAATGACTATCTGGAAGGAGGTGTAAAATGGATGAAATTTCACAGACCATCAACCAACTGGGATGAGTTAAGAGTTTGGAAGTAAAAGCATAAACAGTTTATTTGATGCAGTGGTTACAAAGAAAGACATGTTTATATTTTCAAACATAGAAAGATGTCAGTGCTTTTGTCACTAGACATTCAGCGATGCATTTTTTTTAGCTTTTAATATCTGAACAAACGATTTTAATACATCCTTTTATTATTTGTTTTATAATGTTTATTTATCTATTTGTTTATTTATTTATTCACTCTTTTACTGTGTTCTGTGAATCAGATTGGTGTTTCTTTCTATGCTGGATTTAGTTCAGTACTGTGCATGTGTATGTGTGGGGGGGGGGGGGGGGGGGGGGGGGGGGGGGGGGGGGGGGAAGGAGGGGTGGGTACAGAGATATATAGTGAAGATTGTTTACACATGGTACAGACAAAAAAAAAAGCACCACAACCTTACAATGAATTAAAATCAATACCAATCGTTAACAAAAATTATACTTGGGCAAAGAGAGATCATCTCTAGACATCCATCCTTGGTTTGTATTTTTTCAATTAGTGGATCTCTTTCCCCGAAGGTGGAATCTGGCTGCCTTAATTGCAGGATGAAAAACGCGTTCATGTACACACAAACTCCACTCCCTTTGTTGGGTAGATTGGATTAATATATAGGGAGTGTCCATAGGAGCATCAGCCTGCGTACGCAGAAGTTGATCTCTCTCTCTCTCACTCTCTCTCTCTCTCTCTATCCTCTCTCTCTATCTCTCTATATCTCTGCTCTCTCTCTCGCTGTGCGTGCAGGTTGCGTGCGTGTGTGTGTGTGTGTGGTGTGTGTGTGTGTGTGGTGTGTGGTGTATAGGTTTCGCTGTTTTATTTAATGTCTAAAATACAAGGTCAACATCTTCATCAACCAAACAGTAACACGAATTAAATTGCTAAAAAGTAAGGAACAGTCCAAATCCTTGATTGATGAAATCTTCCTTGTCTTTGACACATATTTTTTTTTTTTTTACTTTTATTTCATTTTAAACGAAATGTGTGTTTGTCCTTGAACTGAAATGAGTGAATATACAGTAGAAGAATCCGTTTATAAGAAAAACTCGGCTATAAGAAATCAAATGGTTTTCCACTGCGGAGAGGATTCTTTAAACATTACCTTAATAAAATATCTAGGAGTAAGAAACTCGGTTGTAAGAAAAACTCGCTTGTAAGAAACAGGTTTAGTTGACCTGGCGAAACGTTTACTCGGATGTAAGAGAAAGTCTCGGCTGTCGAACAGATTTTATCGGTGGGCCTACAATACCCTATAAAAAAAAAAAAAAAAAAAAAACAACAAAAAAAAAAATGCAGTTCACGATGCAGGTCACAGGAATTGGCGGGACAGGATGTGGGGCCCCTTTGATGTCGCCTAAGAGAGATGACGGAATCCGGGTGTAAGGTAGACATAAAAGGCAGGCGCTTGATTACGAGAGGTTTGTGAAACTTACCGAGGTTTTTTTTAGGTTCCCCCCCCCCCCCCCCCCCCCCCCCCCCCCCCCCCCCCCCCCCCCCCCCCCCCCCCCCTTCCCACCCAGTGCATGTTCCTCTATGGAAGGCAAGGCTTTTGTACAGGGGAACGATGGATGACAAACAGTGCAAAAGGACAAGCAATTTTGCTGTATGTGAGGATGAAACACAAAAGACTCGAAATTTTGAACGATGCTGTGGAGAGAGAGAAGCCCGACGAAAGTTGAAAAAAAAGAAAAAAGAAAAAAGCGTTAATTGCGAAGAAAGAATGTCAGATTCCTCTTGCTACTCTGTGCACATTTAAAAAACAAAAATAGGACAAATACAAAAATCAGTTCGTTTGGGCAGTACAACTGACCCGCAGCTACACAAAAGAATAGGAAGGAAGGCGAAACATGAGGACATTGACAATCAACCTGCTGCAATGCTTTGTCAAAACGAAGTATGTTATCGTTATCATCTCCACTCCCTCATCTGCGTTTCTGGTCTGGCGGTCGGGTCTCTGTCTGTCGGGTCATCTCTCTCTCGCTCTCTCGCTCGCGCGCGAGCGACGCGCGCTCTCACACACACCAACACCTCACACACACGACACATCACGAAACACAAACAAACACTATCTCTCTCTCTCTCTCTACTCTCTCTCTCTACTTTCTCCCCCTCTCTCCATCACTCCTCCCTTCCCTCCCCCCTCTCTTTCTCAACACACACACTCTTTCTCCCCCCTTCTCCATACTCCCTTCACTCT
>JADBJO010035696.1:0-11944 GCA_016801955.1 Conus betulinus | reverse complement strand
TTGAAGAAAATACAGGTCATGGGACAGGATGTTGACTCTCCCCCAGTCATCAGCATCAATGACCATGAACTGGATGTCGTCCATGACTTTGTTTATCTGGGCTCAAATATCTCAGACACCCTCTCACTTGACGCAGAGCTCAACAGGGGCATCGGCAAGGCAGCTACCACCATGACCAGACTCAACAAAGAAAGCATGGAACAACAGCAAGCTGACCGAGCACACAAAGATCCAGATCTACAGAGCCTGCGTCGTGAGCACCCTCCTGTATGGCAGCGAGTCTTGGACTTTGCGTGCCCAACAAGAGCGAAAGCTCAATGCTTTCCATATGCGTAGCCTCCGACGCATTCTGAACATCACCTGGCGGGACAAGGTCCCAAACAACACTGTCCTGGAAAGAGCTGGATGCACCAGCATGTACACGCTGCTGAAACAGAGACGTATGCGCTGGCTCGGCCATGTCGTGCGCCTGGATGATGGACGGATCCCTAAAGACCTCCTCTATGGAGAACTTGTGCAGGGAAAACGTCCCACAGGCAGACCACAGCTGCGGTTCAAAGACGTGTGCAAGAGGGACCTAAAAGCCTTGAACATTGACCAGAACTACTGGGAAGCAACAGCCCACGAACGGTCAGCCTGGAGATAGACTGTGCAGAAAGGTCTCTCCAAGTTCGAAGAGACACTCGAGCATGGGGAAAAGAGAATGAGAAGAAAGGCTGCAGCCCAGGCAGACAGACCAGCGTCAGACTTCACCTGTGCCCTCTGCCACAGGGACTGTCCTTCCCGCGTCGGACTGGCCAGCCACACCCATTGCTGTACCAGAATAGACACCTAGAGCGCACCTCCATAGTCTTCTGAGACTGAAGGATGCCTACTATGTATCTGTCTATCTATCGATCGATCTTTGTATCTGTCTATCAACACAAATAAAACAGAAATGAAAACAGCCACGCTCATCAAAATATTCCCACTAGTTCGACCTTCCAATGTCTTCTTCAGGGAACTTTAATGACATACATATTGAAGTGTTCCAAATCAGAGATAATTTACAGTGAACACGGACGCTCTTGAGTATGTGCGGATAACACATTCCCACCCTCAGAGCGAAGCACCACTTGAAATCTAGAGCTTGCAGCAGTCTGCAGCGCCAGAGGAAAAGTTAAACGAAAATCCACAAACACTTACTGAGGTTAAAAAAGAAATTGGTTAAGAAAACTAGAATTAGATATTCACCTGGTCCCCTGAAGAATACCCTGTCTGCTGTATTTGAGATGTCCCAGTGTCTTCGAGTGGCTCCATAAAATGATGAGATCAGCTCGGAAGAAACTGAAGACCAGCGACCAATGGATGATAGCTAGTGGATTGTACCCCCCCCCCCCCCCCCCCTCACCGCCCCCACCGCCCCCCTATGAAACATAAGTTTGGAGAAGTCTGTAGTGCTACACCTTGTCCATGACGGTCGGTTATTTAACAAGTGATCCTGCCAGCAGTGCAATTCAGAAATTTAGGCTTGTTAAATAAGAAGAGACCCAGCTTACAATGTCATGTTACCTTCATGGAAGTTTCGGAGCCATCTTCATTGCCTCTTAATAAATAAAACATCAAAGAGATATAGTTGGGTCAAATCAGGAGTTCCGTGACCATGGAGTGAAGAGGGTCCATTTCTCAGCAGTTTTGACTTCCCTAGGGGTTAAATAAGAAATTTAGCCCCCATGACCCTCGCAAAAGGTGGGCATAACTTTTGAGAGCCCAAAATTAAAAATGGCTACCAGCGACCATTTTGAAAAATAGCTTTTCCCCTGTTTGGATTAGATCGCCGAACAAAACCATGTTTTCTGGGGTTTTAGGGCATGACGAATTCATATTTTGAATTAGTTTGATGATTTGACCTACTTTTTTGATGGTTAAATTCAAGATGGCCGCCAATTTTCGGCCATAAACGGTGAAATTTACAGAGTCGTCATGTGTCCTCTACAGAGTGCTCTCATGAGGGCTTCGTATGTGTTGAGCTGAGTTATAGAGGTGACACATGTATTACTCTCTATAATGTGCATACCTTCTTCTGTGGAACTGACCTGTTGATTGAAATAGTGTGTCTTTTTATTTATGTTTCAGGTTATTGCATGCAGCGTGGCTTAAAGCATATCCTTCATCAACTGAAGATTTGGAATAAATATCCAAGACAACTGGAACAGAAAAAAAGTCATGAATGTGTATTGAAATGTGGAAATCCTTGTGCATCATCTGATACCATCAGCCAAAGCAAATGGGAGACTCTATAGTCAAAGGCTAAAAACTGGTTAGGACTTGACAGATACGGTGATGTTTACGACACCACTTCATGGGAAGATGGCCTGGGTCTTTTTACATGCACCAAAGTTGTTACATAACAATTTCATCTTCACGCAAATTTGATCAGTTCCGACAACGCAAAAAGAAGGAAAGTGATATAGCCCCAAATTCAAGCCAAGCTTCAAGCTCCAAAAGTCAGGATAGATGTACTGATGAGACAGAGGGACAGAGGCCTGCCAAACGCCTGTGATCATCTGTGGGTTGGCCACTGTATGAGAAGGAAACCTGTGTTTGGAGTAAGAAGAGTGCTGACACGAAACACCCAGAGTATGTGGCAAACTCTTCAGAATCAATACAACTTCAGCATGGCACACCTTCAAGCGCCACACTGTCCTAATCGAGGATGAGGATAAACGAGCATGCCTTGAACAGCTGATTGCATCAACAACAGACGCATTTGCCAATGACATAAAGTACCACCAAGACTGCTGGAAGAAGCACATCATCCACAAAAAAATTCGAGGTCAGTGAAGCGATGCATCTTCAGAATCTGTCCCTTGATGACGCAAGAAATGTATTCTTCAGGCACATTTGGTGATCTTTCAAGAGTGTGAAATTCACTCACTGCAGTCCCTCTTAGAAGACTACAAACGTATTGTCAGTGACTTTGGCTATCCAGTGGGTGATGTCAAATCATCATACCCCAAACAACTGCTCATCAGTGAGTATCAAGAAAAAATTGGCTTCCAGGAGGGAAATCAAAAGAACACGAGAGAATGGGTGTATGATGTTGGAGGAGGAGGTGACTACACTGAGGCTGCCACTTCATCTCTTGGCATCAGCAATGACCAGCTAATTGAGAACCTGGCACCCCAGTTGTCAAAGAAGATCAAAGAGACGCCTACTCTCCAATGGCCTCCAAGCATCGATCATCTCAAAGAAGGTGAAGAGGTGTGTGAACTGCTGTTGAAGCTGTTGACGTGGCTTAAACAGCCCTCTAGAAAAACTGCTGATCTCAGTCCTATGACACTCAGCCTTGCCTCATTGATTACATACTATCTTACAGGTAAACGCACCTCAACAGTAGTTAACCTTGGAGTCAAGGTGCACGGCATGACAAGGAACAAAGACCTTGTAGACGCTGCACAAAAGTGGTGTTTTGTATAGGCTACGCAGACATGCTGCTCCTGTATGACCATTGGGCATTGAAAGATGTTGAGGCGTCAGCATCATACCCACCAGAGATCGCGAATGACCAGCCTTGCGTTGTCATTGTGGACAATGATGATTTAAAACTGACACAATATCAGGCAGTGCTAAAAAGGTTCACAGAACAAATGTCATGTTCGTGCAGTTAGAAAGCGATGAGAAGAAACCAGTTGAAGTGCCTGCTGTAAGGTTGACCAAGAAGCAACTCTCAGCACAACTGACACAGAAATCTGCGGAGATGACAAAAAAGTCAGTCAATACAGATGCCCCCCTCTCGCAGCAAAAGTGAGCCACCAGTTCGTGCCAAGATAGACCCACCATCTGGAAATGCAGTCGTGTTCTTTTGATTTCTCTCCTGGAAGCCATTTTTTTCTTGATACTCACTGATGAGCAGTTGTTTGGGGGTATGATGATTTGTTATCACCTAATGGATAGCCAGAGTCACTGACAATACGTTTGTAGTCTTCTAAGAGGGACTGCAGTGAGTGAATTTCACGCTCCTGAAAGATCACCGAATCAATGTGTCTGAAGAACAAATTTCTTGCGTCATCAAGGGACATATTCTGAAGATGCATCGCTTCACTGACCTCGAATTTTTTGTGGATGATATGCTTCTTCCAGCAGTCTTGGTGGTACTTTATGTCATTGGCAAATGCGTCTGTTGTTGATGCAATCAGCTGTTCAAGGCATGCTCGTTTATCCTCATTCTCGATTAGGACAGTGTGGCGCTTGAAGGTGTGTGCCATGCTGAAGTTGTATTTGATTCTGAAGAGTTTGCCACATACTCTGGGTGTTTTCGTGTCAGCACTCTTCTTACACCAAATACAGGTTTCCTTCTCATACAGTGGCCAACCCGCAGATGATCACAGACATTTGGGCAGGCCTCTGTCCCTCTGTCTCATCAGCACATCTATCCTGACTTTTGGAGCTTGAAGCTTGGCTTGAATTTGGGGCTATATCACTTTCCTTCTTTTTGCGTTGTCGGAACTGATCAAATTTGCGTGAAGATGAAATCGTTATTTAACAGCTTTGGTGCATGTAATAAGACCCAGGCCCATCTTCCCATGAAGTGGTGTCGTAAACATCACCGTATCTGTCAAGTCCTAACCAGTTTTTAGCCTTTGACTGTAGAGTCAATACACACTCATGACATTTTTTCTGTTCCAGTTGTCTTGGATATTTATTCCAAATCTTCAGTTGACAAAGGATGCATTTTAAGCCACGCCGCATGCAATAACCTGAAACTAAATAAAGACACACTATTTCAATCAACAGGTCAGTTCTCCAGAAGAAAGTATGCACATTATAGAGAGTAATACATGTGTCACCTCCATAACTTAGCTCAGCGCATACAAAGCCTCATGAGAGCACACTGTAGAGGACACATGACGACTCTGCAAATTTCACCGTTTATGGCCGAAAATTGGCGGCCATCTTGAATTTAAACCATCAAAAGTAGGTCAAATCATCAAAACTAATTCAAAATAAGAAATTCCTCATGCCCTAAAACCCCAGAAAGCATGCTTTGTTCGGCGATCTAATCCAAACAAGGGAAAAGCTATTTTTCAAAATGGCCGCCGGTGGCCATTTTTGATTTTTGGCCCTCAAAAGTTATGCCCACACTTTTGCGAGGGTCATGGGGGCTAAATTTCTTATTTAAACCCCTAAGGAAGTCAAAATCGCTGAGAAATGGACCTCTTCACTCCACGGTCACGGAACTCCCGGATTTAACCCAACTACTACCCTCACGCAATGGTGGAAATTCCTTGTAACAAAAAGAACGTGCAAATGCACCGATCCCCAGCTTAATAATCTTACTATCTTCAAGGAGATATCTTTGCAATGGCCATAGTCGGCTGGATTTTTTTCTCTCTTTTCTTTTTGAAAATCCAGAATATTTTGTCGTGAATGTTTTGTTTTTGCACCCCAAGCCAAAGGGTTTCATGCTCTTAATTTTCTTTCATGAGGTAAAAGAAATCAATGCTGAAATCAGACAGGATTCTGAACGTAGCCAGACATCATCAAAAGTTACAGTATTAAAGGTTTATTCTTAAACTGGCAAAGACCGTTCGATTGCAAACAGTACAAAAGCAATGTCAGCATCAAAGAAAATGTGAAAATCCACAAATTGACTGGCCACTGTGAAATACCAGAAAGCAAATTTTCTTTTTGAAAAACGCCACTCTTCCATGAAATAATAATTATCATCAAATGCACAATCGTAAAATTTCAACCAGGATATTAATTGGCTATAATGGATGGATAGTGGGGTGTTGAAAAGAAATGGGAGATTTCTTACGATTTCACATTTCAAATGTACTGATAGAGATTTCGATGCGGCTCATACACATAGACAGAATCTGTTGAATGTAATTGATCATAAGATGTTAATAGCTTTCTGGACCATAAGAAGGCAGAAACCAATAATAGTGAACAGTGTATATTGAATACTGGAACAGTTAGACGACAACAGGTTTGTCTGAAATAGTTCAGCACTGTGCACTGTAATCCATATGCTTTCAGTGTATACCCAAACACCAGCGTTGTGACTACATGACGCAGTGTGTTTCGGGCAGTGATGAAGAGTATTGTGGCGAACAAAAAACATATCGTAGACAGTATGAGGGGACTCCGCCTCCGCCAGCCATCGTTGACATGGATTCCAGGGGGACTCCTTGTGATCAGTTCTCTTCGCACAGCTGAGCACAAACACATCCTGTCCCTCAACTCACTTCCAGTGTCTCTCTCCCGGGTTACTACTGTCTGCCGGTCTACCTGAGGTGTAACAAAATGTTCGACTGCCCAGAACATGAAGATGAAGCAGACTGTGGGACGTACGAGTGTCCTGGTTACTACCGCTGTCGCCAGGCCCGTGTGTGCCTGCACGCCCGAGCACATGTGTGACGACAGGGTACGGCCAGTGCCCTCAGAATGACGATGAGCTGTTGTGTCACTTCACCTGTCCACCTGCTTGCAGGTGCTTCGGGATGGCGTTTTACTGCAGCCAGGGGTTTTGCTGCCGCTGACCATCCGGAACTCCGGTTCGTAAACGCTGATGGAACGAACATGACCCTGACGGACTTGGTGCTCAACACCATGTTAATTCATGTGAGTTTATCTAATTGCTTTTTGCTTCATGTTCAAGCACCAGAGCTTCCAAACCTTAAAAGTCTCGACTTGAGTCAAAATCGCCTATCCCACCTTCAAGCTGACGAAATGGAAAAGATGAAAAGTGTAGAAATTCTGATCTTAGCTGATAACCCTCTACAGTTTCATTCCAGCGTGCCAGCCATAGTTGAGCTTGAAATCTGATAGAGCTAGATTTGTCAGAAATTCAGATCAGTCAATTGAATGCCAGTAAGTTAAGGAATCTGGTTCATCTTCAGACCTTAAACCTGTCCAACACCCGGGCTAAACCACGTCGTTGATGGAGGATTCCAGCCACTGAAATTTGTCCGCTCTTTAGACCTCTGGCAGTGCCCCCTCCGGCAGTTTCCCTCCAGATATTTTCTACCAGTTAACGGAACTGGAATCGTGTGACATCCTCGAACCACAAGCTGTGCTGCCCAGCTGTGCTCCCTGAACAGTTTTAACCACATCGGTGTAAGTCTCAGTCTGACCCTGTGTCATTCCTCCTGCGACCATCTGCTTCAAAGTCAAGTACTCAGGATTTCTTTAGCCCTGCTTGCTGCTGTCACCCTGAGCGGCAATCTTTTTGCCTTATTTTACTGGGTTATCATTCGGAAACACACTACAGTCATTTGGCTGTGGGGTGTTTCTGCTGCACTTGGGTGTGTCTGACATTTTACGAGGCATGTACTTGATGATCATAACGGTAGCGGATAGAGTGTTTCAGGGGTGCGTACTTATGGAAAGACGTCCTCTGGAGATCCAGTCTCTCACGTGCACGTCTGCCGGAATGGTGTTCGTCCTGTCGGCTAAGGTGTCTTTCTGCCTGATCTGTGTGATGACACTGGACAGAGCGTTGGCGGTGTGTGAGTCCCTGAACCGCTTCTGCTTTTGTCCCCAGATCAGC
This sequence comes from Conus betulinus, assembly GCA_016801955.1. Taxonomy (NCBI): domain Eukaryota; kingdom Metazoa; phylum Mollusca; class Gastropoda; order Neogastropoda; family Conidae; genus Conus; species Conus betulinus. The sequence goes on along the minus strand of JADBJO010035696.1, from coordinate 4,407 downwards.
TCACCTGGTCAGTTTGGTGATATGGATCACTGGCCTTCTTGTGGCCGCGCTTCCCCTGTCCTTTGAAGCACCGCGTTGGAGTTTCTACGGTCACATTGCCTTGTGCCTGCCTGTTCCCGATCCAGGGAAAGACCACAGCGCCCATTCTTTAGACCTGAATCACAATCGGCACCATCCATCTCATTACTTTGTTCTTCTGCTTCTCTTCCATTTCAGTCTGTGTCCCATCATGGTCGCAGCTCAAGGCTTTGGTCGGCTGGACTCTGAACCGGACGTTGATCATAGCGACAGATTCCAGCGGAAGGACCCTGGAGCTGCTGGTTGCCAGGAGACTCCTCGCCGTAGTGGGTGTCTGCCACGGCATGCAGGGTTCTGGTGGGTGGAGCGTTCTGGATGTTGATAGAGATGAACAGTAGCGTTCCAAGTGATGTACAGGTCATTGTGACTGTCCTGGGTCTGTCGGTCAGCCCAGCTCTCAGCCCGCTGCTCTATGCGGTCAACGTTGTTTCTGGAGCACAGGAAGAAGCAGTCTGAACAACTGTTGCTGACCATCCTGGCACGGCAGAGAGCCGGTCAACAGCACACAAAAACCACAAGTGTGTGCATAAGCAGCAGGACTGATGTTCCTTCATTCAAAGAACAGTTGACATGTGGAAAACATTGAATACATTATCTTTTTCATCATGACTTTCTACAATTTTTCCACGATAGGAACACGTCTATCTTCAGTTTAAGGAGAAAAAGAAAAAGAAAAAAAAAGAGAAAAGCCCTTGTAGATTTCTGTTGGATTTAGTTTTCCATCGGTTTCCATGTACATGGTCCATTTGTTTGATCTGACATGCGAGTATTTTTTTTCTTGTTTTTGATAGATTGCCATGATGTCTGTGTCAAGCAATATCTTTATGTATGCTAATGATATCAAAAGCAAGAAGACGACGACTGCTTTGCAGAGTGCAAACTCTCTGACGTCAAAATGAGAACTCCTGATTCAAATCCTAGACACAGAATTTGTTTCCATCTCCCCCGTCAGTTCTACTCAGCATTGACCTACGCCCATCTTGCGCCGAATTTGAGAAGATGAGTGATTGCTTGTTCTTCATTTCATTGTCCTGAATGTTGTTTATCTTGCCTGAAGAAGACATATAAGAAGTCGATACACGTAGAGTTTTGTCTTGTAATTTGTTTGTCCATGTTAAACGGCGGGGTTATTTTGAATTCCTTTTAAAACTAGGTTTCGAAGATGACAGAGACAATGACTCTAATTGCCACACACAGCATGTATCCGACACGCGTAAATTAATGTTAACGTGCATGGGTGTGTGATCTATTTGTAACTGTGACAAACTGTACATATTCCTCCTGCTGCCGTGCTTAAATGAATCCCTGAAAAATATACTTGGCATTTAGTGGACTAACTTACCAATAAAGAATTTTTTAAAAATTATTCCGCCGGATAAAAGAGACAAACAAATCACAAGACAAAACACAGACGCGTTTCGACCTCTTTGGGTCTTCATCAGGCCAAGACAAAGAACATTCAGGACAATGAAAACAAAACACGAGCAATCACTTCTCTTCTCACACAGGGCGCCCTAAGTCATTGTCCTAAAAACTGTTTGTTTTGCCTTCTGAAGACCAAAGAAGTCGAAACGCGTCGTGTGTTTGTCTTGTAATTTGTCCCTTTTGTCCGTAGGAATAAAAAGAATATATTTTGTACGTTTGTTTCAATTTCTGCCTGCAGTCACCTCGCTTTGAAACTTGCTCAGCCATGGCACTTCAGCAGTGCAAAATGGGAGCCACACTCATCATTCCCTCTTGTTCTAGCGAGAAAGGGTCGTTGTTTTTCGTCTGGGATCGCCTTCCTAGAGATGAAAGTACAGTGCAATCCAGTCATTTTTAATATTCCATGAAGATACATTGTTCCGTATTTTTGCCATCAGTTCGGTCCCGTGACTTCATTGCGATCGTTTTCAGAGGAAAGGTTTGTGATAATTTCGTCATCAGAGCGATATTAATCAATGAATCAGTCAATCAACCGATGAATCAACCAACCAACAAATCAATAGGTCCAGTGAATAGATCAATTAATTAATGATTAAGTCCAACTGGAGATATTCTGATGACTCTTTGGTTTCACGCATCTTCATAACCTCAAGACATGACTGAGAGACTCTGATGTTCCCCCCCCCCCCTTCCCCACCCCCACCGTTCCCGCCAGGTGTCACAAAGGAAGTTACAGAATATTGCCGCTCATGTAACATCTGCCAAAAGACATCTCAGAAAGACTGCGTCCTATGTGCACCTTTGCACAAAACTGCCTCTCATTTCCGTCCCGTTTCGGAAGGTGGGGCTGTTGATCTTGTCGGGCATTTCCCCACCGTCTTCTTCCAGATATCGCTATATCTTAACTTTGGTGGATACAGCGACAAGGTTTCCAGAAGCGATTCCACTGAAGAAAATTGATACAGTGTCTGTCGCTGAAGCCCTACTTGCGATGTTTTCCAGAGTGGGTCTTCCAGACGAAATTCTCTCGGACTGTGGAACGCAATTCATTTCCGACCTCATGAGTGAAAATTTACAGAACTGTTGTCAATCTGCTCCATTTTAACCATGCCATATCATACCCAATCGAATGGCATGGTTGAACGATTCAATGGTACGTTAAAGTCCATGCTGAGAAAAAGATGCAAGGCAGGAACCCCAGGAATGGGATCGTTTGATACAGGCTTTGCTTTTCGCATACAGGGAAATGCCGAACGAAACACTGGGATTCTCACCATTCGAACTTCTTTTTGGACACTCACCAAGGGGTCCTTTGGATCTACTGACACACAATGGACAAATAAGACGGACATACCTGGCAGTAAAACTGTCTACCGATACGTTTATGAACTGCATAATCGTTTAAAGGATGCATGTGAGCTTGGTCAACAGTCAGCTGATAGAAAGACAGATGTATGCAAGGTCTTTTTGAGGATAGAAAAGCAAAGGCACGTTCTTTCAGTGTAGGGGATACAGTCCTTGTGCTACTCACTGATGAACATAACAAACTTCGTGTTATGTGGAAGGGTCCTTTTCAAGTGGTCGAAAAACTTTCTGCAGTTAATTATAAGATCAAAAATGGCAAACACAATGAGAAGGTATTCCACATGAACATGTTGAAGAAGTATGTTGAGCGTACCAATGTTGCCATCAACCAGTCAGTTGAATGGATGTGTCCTATGTCAAAAACAGATGTCAACACGACAGATATCATCAGTGATGATTTCGTACCCAATGTAACATACAAGGACAGATCAAAGGTTGTGAAAACAGCAAATGTAGGATTGTTAACATCTACCAGTGCAGATGATGATGTACCCGTTCCTACTCTGTCTATTAAAGGTGAAACCTATGATGATGTGGTTCTATCAAATGATTTGTGTGGAAGTCAGACAGAACAGCTCAAAGAAATTTTGAAAGACCTTCAGGATGTCTTGACAGATACCCCAGGTACAGTGACAGGAATTGAACCCCATAGTATTCAGTTAACTACTGAAATACCAGTGCGCACCAGACCATAGCCCCCTCCCGTTTGCAAAAAAAGAGGTTGTCGAGAGAGAAATTAAAGTAATGCTGGATTTAAAGGTCATAGAACCGGGGACCACACAGTCGAGTTTCATCCACTTAATGGATGCGGTTTCTGAGAGTGTTGCTCAAATTTCCTGACCAACACTGCAGGTGTCTGTATCTCTCGGGCCTGGTTGACGCCGGGATATATTATGAAAGGAAGCGTAGAGTACAGCCCTGTCATGTAGTCTCAGACCGAAATGGAAATCCGTAGCATCATCTTAATCATCCTCATTCTCATCGATCGATCAGCATAAAAAAGTCTCAAAATTCTGTGGCCCTTCATGCCTGCTCTCATGGTGACCTCAATTTCGATGTCCTCTCCACGTCTGTGGCCTTGGTTTGGTTCCGTCGTCGGGGTCACCGGTATCGGCGAGTCCATGGGGCTGTCGTTGGACGGACGTGGTGGCGCCCTCCGGGGGGAGAGCTCACTCACGCCGGCTCCGCGACTAAGCAATTATTAGCGGCGTGGGTGCACTGCCTCTGAGGTGACGCAGAGGTTGGGACAGAAGAAAAAAAAAAAAAAAAAAGAAAATAGACTTAACTAAAGGATACTGGCAGATCCCAATGCTGAAGCTGACAAGGGAAAAGACAGCATTTCAAACACCTTTTGGTCTTTTTCCAATGGACGAAAATGTCATTCGGCTTGCAAAATACCCCAGCTTCTTTCACCAGAATGATGCGAGCCCGTGACACTCCATGAATGTGGTGCAGTCAGCGTTTTTGACGATATTTTGTTGGTTGCAAACTCATGGAATGATCTCCCTTAGTTTCTAACTTACGAGCTGTTTTTTTTTT
>JADBJO010035695.1:0-11944 GCA_016801955.1 Conus betulinus | reverse complement strand
GAATTCCGATTCAGCAACTCCAGCCAAGTCAGCACATCTGATTACCCCTTTCAGTAGCAACCGAGACGCCGCTTCCGTAGCACAGTTAACAAGGTAGCTACCAGATCGGAGTCTCTTAATCATTTTGAATCCTGTGGACGAGACTCCCTCAAACCACTTGCAAACAGCGAACGGAGAAATCCGAGCAATGGATTCTTTGGGGTCTTTTGCTTCCACTAAAAGGAAGCTTGGCCATGCGTTTTGGATACCCTTTCTCTTTGCCACTTCCCTTATCTCATTATCTGAATCTGAATCTCTATTCGTAATCTCGTCCATACACTTGCCATGTCCATCATCGTTTCTTCTCTTTTTGTTTTTGGAGGTATTTGTTTAGAATTCATAATAAGGGGAAAAAACTTCACCTCCCCTACTCCCCACCCGCCATCGAGTGCCCACAAAGGCGATGCCCCTAAGCAATCCTCTAGCAAAGGGAAACACCAGGTTATAGCGAAGGTATACACTGCGTGACACGCGCTCCACCCCCATTCACCAGGCTCATGACCAACTGTCGAGAACGAACAGGAGGCCACTCACCTGGCTTCCGGAGCAAGCAACGTGCCACACAGTTTGACCCATGCCATGCCCACACTGTGGAGGCGACCGATTGACAGCATTGGGCCCCATGCTGCCCCCCGTCTAGGGAAAGGCCGGGCCAAAGTGGCGTGTTGAGGGGCGCAGATCCCACTCCGGGTCCCTCTCAACCACCAGGACACCATTCTCCCCCGATTCTCCCCCGACACGGGTCGCACCGCACGGTCAACACGGTGGAGCAAGAGGTCACAGAGAAAACAGAGAAAAGTGCTATAGAAGACTTGTGATGAAAGGAAAAAGAATAGGATAACGACCCATAAAGGCAGAAGATAGACGAAACAGAAAACTGCAGATTATTAAGGAGAATGTTGAAAGAGAAATGCAGGTGAAAGAACCATGGGTAGACAGAAAAAAACAAAAAAAAACAGAGAAAAAGAAAGCCCACCTAAAACAAAGTCCCACCCTCAAGGGGCACAAGAGGGTGACCCTGAGAACTAAAAATAAGACACCCCACCCAGGTCCCCCAGGGCAGACCCCGGTGGGGGTTATTGGTAAGGTAAAGTAATGTTGCCAACAGCCCGCAAAGGGCCATGTCAGGGATGTCACCGCGTTAAAGTTAACTCTCAAGTCATTTCATAAATAAAATCATTCACACAGCCCTTTAAAATACACCACCTAAAACCACACCGGAAATTTTGTTAAAAGTATTTCTTCTGTAAAATCTTAGATCAGATGAAAAATGTTAATCTCTTTCAGAAATTCAAAGATCACATCAGTTGGGAAATCTCTGACGTAAGCCTGGGATTTGGGTTTCATATCAGTGTGATATATAGACAATCTGCTTATCTTTCCTTGTGGCACTCTTGGCAAGTTGATCAACCAACTCGTTGCCTCAAATGCCCGCATGGCTGGGAATCCAAGCGAAATGTTATATCCATCTGATTTCAAAGAGGTGTGCAGTTCGAATAATTTCATCAGTTGAGGGTGCTTGAAATTACGGCTGGCAATGGCCTCCAAAGCAGAGAGTCCGACAAAATGAGAATATCTATGTTTTCACTTAGAAACTATTTCAAGAGCCGGGACCAAGGTTGTCAACTCAGCAGTGTAAATGGAGCTGCCAGAGGGAATGTGTTTAGAAACATCTGAGGCAACCCCCTCCTCAAATTTTGGAACCGGCTGTGAAAATTCTTCCTAAGGATGAAAACTTCAAACACAGTTCGGCGAAATAGGGCTTGTACGCCACAGAGCTAGTGGGATCTTTATGGTACGAGGTTAAATCAAACCGGATCTCGGGAGTGAAAGAAGTCCATGGTGGGTCATCACGAAAACTGGATATATCGCACATGGCTCAAAGGTCTGTATCTGCACTGTTCAAATGAAGAAGCAAGCATACGAATTCCCAAGGGTGAATGGAACTGGGATGGTCGTCGTCGAATTCTTTTGGAACTTTGGGTCTAAACACTGTCATATACAGGGTTTGGGGGTCAGAAAAGAGATTCAACGTGCAGTTTAAGGCAAGTTTCAGCCAACGGTTCCAGGATGTTCTCCTGCCTCAGCGTGCATGCTATAAACAGAGGGTGGTGCGGAACGCTATAAACAGGGGTGGTGCGGAATGCAGAGTCGAAGCCCTTGACGGTGGATGGGACCTGGACTTTTCAGGTAGGATGGTCTGGCCGAGCCTTAGACTACACATCCATAGTCCAGTTTGGAGCGGATCAGAGCCCTGTCAAAAGGGAGAGAGTTTATCAGCGACCCAATCCGTGTGTGCTAGAACTCTCCCGAGTGTTCAGTGCTTTCAAACAAGCAGTTTTTAAGTGTTGGATGTGACATTTAAAGTTCAGTTTTGGATGAAAGATAATACCCAGAAATTGGCTTCTTTCACAGCTGGAATGGTGGATTTATCCAGACGAATTTCAGGATCGGCAAAGAACTGACGAAAAAAAAAACTGAAAATGGATACACTATGTTTTGGTGCTTGAAAAGGTAAACCCGTTTTCCTCGGCCCACTGTCGAATCTTGTCCACACAAATTCAGAGTCGACGCTGAACGCTGACATATGAGGCTCCAACTGCACAGAGTGCCAAGTCATCAACACACGGAGGACTCGGAACCCCGGTTTACTTATTGACAATGTCGTTAATTTTGATACTGAACAGAGCCGGTGGGAAAATGCTCCCTTGAGGTACACACACAACTCCTGTCCATAGATGTCAGACAGCGTGGTGGTGCCATTCGGACTTGGAACTGCCGATTAGCCAAAAAAGTTTTGAAGGAATAAAAACAGATGACCATGAAAACCAAGTTTATGAAGGTCTATAAGAATTTCAGATTTCCAAGCGGTATCACACGCTTTTTCCAGATCAAGAAAAGATAGCAACCACAATGTTGTCATGTTTATTCATGAACGCGTTGTAGATGGTGGTTTCCAGACGGACCAAAAGGCCATCGGTTTCAAGCTTATACATTAGACGGAGTGTGTGTGTTCTTTCTCTTCCTTTGCGAACTGTAACCCGACGCACGTAATTACGCCTTGGGATGCAAGTTCAATTTTTATCTGTCTCCAGACGCCTCCAGGATCCAGGCATCTAATGACTCCCTTGGACGTACTCAACTATTTATGGGGAGTCACCCGGTTCCCTCTACTAGTTTCATGGCACTTAGCAGCTGTTTCGACAAGCCCTTTGAGATAAGGCACTAAAACCTATCAAAACAAGACAAAAAACTGATAAAAAAAGTCCATAACTGTAGGAAACGAGAACACTAAGACTTTTGAAAGAAAGATGCTATATCTATGGAGTGAAAACACTACAACTTTTAAAAAGGGGAAATTTAACCACCTAGAACGACTACACTAGCCACTTGAAAACGACACAAAAGCCTGTGAAAGAACAAAAGAGAGGACACACACCAAAAATGCTACCACAGGAGGTCGAGAATACTTGCACTATTTAAAAGGTGGCCACCAGCTCCCGCAAAAAAAGGAAAGTAAAAAATTGTCTCGATTTGTTTGTCCTTGTTTTTGGGGACTCACTTAAGAATTTGAAACTCGCTAAGAATTATTTTCAAAATGTAAACCCTACGAGAGGATTCACATGCTGAATAATTACCATGTCAGGTTTTCTGTGGAGAAAGGACACTCAGGTCAGGAGTACCAGGTGCGCACTAGGAAATACTTCAGGAAGAGGATTAAAGACTTTCTCAAGAGCTCTGCAGCCCGAACCAAAATGATCTGAAAGCATGCGTCCATGCTCCAGATCCCTTGATTCACAATCCATGCTCCATAGCTCGAGTCAGCCTTTCATGCCTTTCCAAAAATACTCCCTCTGGTACTCCCCGTTTTGTATCCTTGTTCCCCAGAACACCGACATAGGAAGCTGTCCTATCTTCTTGGCCATATGAAAAATCGACACCGACACCTAGAATAGAAGACTAAGCCCCCAGAGAGAGAGCCACATAAATACGTGAATGAAGGAGACACTGAAGCAAGGAAAGAATACTCTAAAACCTGTGAAGGAAGAAAACACTATAGCTAGGTAAAGAAGACATCATCAAACCCTTTGTATGCAGAAGGCACCCTACCTGGAAAAAGGCGAACCTGTGAACGAAGAGACCCCCCCGAATTCTTAGGGAAAAAAAAAAACAAAAAAAAAAAACCAAACCATCTGAAAGGTAGGGTATGTTGTTGCTTATAGCCCAGCCGACCGCAAAGTGCCCCATCAGGGCTGTCACTGCGTGAAGTCATTTCACACAGCCCTTTAAAATACACCTTCTAAAAAAAACACCGGAAAATGTTAAAATCTTTCTTCTGTAAAATCTGAGATCAAATGAAAAATGTTGATCTCTTTTTACATCAGATGGGACATCTCTGAACAAGGTTTTGGAGTCTGCTTGTAAAATGCTTGCTTATATCTCACATTATGCAAGTCTTAACACTCTAAAAGAATATGTTTAACTGTGAATGGTACATAACATGGAATGCACCATGGAGCTTCTTCGCTCTTGAAAAGAAACGAATGAGTTACAAAAACGAATGGCCAGATTTGAAAACCTTTGGTTCAAAATCTGAGTAGGGGATGGGTATGTTGGACAGTTTCATCGTTGTGGCATTCCTGGCCCAACGATCGCCACTTCATTTCCCCGAATGCCAACATGACTGGGAACCCAAGTTAGAACAATGTTGTGACCTTTCGCTTTCAAAGAGATGAAAAGTTCAAGAGAGTTTTCAAGTTCAGGATGATGGAGGTTACGGCCAGCTATGACCTCCAAAGCTGACAGCGAATCAGACAAAACCAGAATGTCCTTGTTTACAGATTGAGAAATTATTTCAGCGCTAGAACCAAAGCCGTTAATTTCAGTAGAGTAAACAGAACTATCTGACGGAATATGCTTTGATAATATCTGAAACAGAACAGAACTTTGAGCAACAGGCTGCAAAAGTCACTCCATCATCGGACTTTGAACCATCAGTAAACATTTCTCTGAAGGATGGGAATTTTGTACAGAGATCGGCAAACAATGCTTGTATGCCTGACGACTGGCGAATTCTTTGCGAAAAGCAGCAGCATCAAAGAGTGTTTCTGATGTGAAAAAGGTCCATGGAGACTTATCTGGAAATTTGGAGAAGTCGGACAACTCACAGATCAAGACCTGCATTCTGCGCGTGGGGCTGCATACGAAGTCCAAACTGAGGAATACAGTTGGGGATTTTTCAAATTTTTTTGAAAATGAGAATTAAAAACGCAGTCACAAGCAGGGTTTTCCCATTCAGAGAACAATCTGAGATAGTATTTTAGGATGGTGTCAGCCTGCGGTTGGATAGTGAGGGGGTCACCTGCCTCTGCATACAGGCTGTACACTGGGGTGGTGCGCGGAATGCTCTAAGAGAGAAGCCCTTGATGATGAATAGGATCCAAGAGTTTTTCAGACAAGAGGGTTTCACAGAGCCGTCTACAACACATCCATAGTCCAGTTTAGAACGGACCAAGGCTCTGTAGAGGTGCAGCAAAGTTTTTTTTTATCAGCGTCCCAGTCAGTTTATGCTACGACCTGCAGAATGTTCAAAGCTTTCTGGCGAGTTTTTTTAAGTGTTTTTAATGTGACTAAGGAAGTCTAGCTTTTGATCGAAAATAACTCCCAGAAATGTGGCTGCCTTTACAGGTGAAATGGGAGATTTCCCTACTTTGGATTTCAGGATCAGCAAAGAACTGCAGAAAATTATGAAAATGAATGCACAGGATCTTAGTAGCAGAAAAGGTAAAGCCATTTTCTTCTGCCCACAAATGTATTTTGTTTACACAAAGCTGGAGCTTGAGCTGAACACTGGGGTTCAAGCTTCCAGTTGCACAGAGGGCAAAATCATCTACAAACGAGCAGTCGGAACCCGGTTGAATTGAATTACCAATGTTGTTGATTTTTGCAAAAACCATCTGAAAGAACACGTCCATGACGTCCAAAGAACCACGAACTAAACACTACGCAAGAACATTTTGACCCTGCACAACACTTGAAGTGTCGGATAAATAAAAAAAAAGTAAACCAGCCGCCGTGGCCAAGTGGTTAGCGTCGCGGACTCCCGGCTGGGAGGTCGGGGGTTTGATTCCCATCAGAGTCAGGTGGGATTTGTATGTCTCGACCGACTCCTACCCAGAGTTGAGAGTTGCTACGAGCTCAGTTGGAAAGACTGGGACCACACAGTCGCGTTTTCATCCACTTATGGATGCGCTCAAACATCCTGACCACCAACACTGCAGGCGTCTATAGCTCAGGTCTCGTTGACGCCGGGATATATTATAAAAAAAAATAAGCATAGAATACAGCCCTGCCATGAAGTCTCAGACCGGAATGGAAATCCGTAACATCCTCTGTATCATCCTCATTCTCATCGATCAGTATTTACAAAAAAAAAAAGTCTCAAAAGTCTGTGGCCCTTCATGCCCTACTCTCATGGTGACCTCAGTTTCGATGTCCTCTCCACGTCTGTGGCCTTGGTTTGATTCCGACGGGGTCACAGGTAACGGCGAGTCCATGGGGGCTGTCGTTGGGGACGGACGTGGTGGCGCCCTCCGGGAGAGAGCTCACTGCAGCCGGCTCCACGACTAAGCAATTGTCGTCCATAGGGGGCTTAGAGGTGGGTCCTGCGTATGCTGGATCAGCACAGGCGCCACTGAGCACCACCGAAGTGACCCGGCAGCAGTGCAGCGTCTTCTCCTATGGGTTGCCACCTGACAGCATGACAGTGATTACTCCCTGTGGATTGCCGGTGCCGGGGATGCTGCGGGCCAGACGGGCTGCGTCCGTGTCGGACTGACTGAGCGGTGTGGGTGCAATGCCACTGAAATGGCTAAGAAGATAGGCGCAAAAACAAAAAGTAAATAAAAAAAGCTCGCCACCACTCTCCTTATTCTGTTGCCTTCCCGAGAGTGATTCTTGCTGCTCCCCGTTTTCCACGGTCGTTGATGCTCGAGTGCCTTGCCCTGGTGACAAAAAAAAAGCATCGATATTTTCTGTGAACATTTGACTATTCTGCGCAAACGATTCTGACTCACTAAAATTCAGCGAATTGATTTTGATTTTACAAAGTATCTGCGTTCTGTTATCTCGCATTTTAACAATTTAGGTTAATACGATTTATTATATAGTTATAAAAGGTTTCAACAATATTGCATTAGAAAAAAATAGTGCAGTATCCTTTTACGCTCCATTTTCAGTTTTACATAGCTTAAGACAGATTGCTATCAACGAAGTGGTCGACTGAATTTTCGGTGTAAGAACATTTAGCAACGCATGGTAAACCAGTGACTTCATCAAAATAACATGAAAATATCAAAGTTTCAACCTCTCACCTTTGTGTGTGCGTGTGTGCGTGCGCGCGCGCGCGCGCGCACGCTATGTGTTTATATGCGTTACAGAGTGTTTAGGCGAGAGGATAGTAGGCATTCGTTTTCCAGTTCAAGCTCGGGGGGAATAGGGTCATCTTTGAAAAATCTGTTTCAGTGGTATATTCATAGAATTCGTAATACTGTAAGCCAAGGATGAAAATCGACACATGCATACGCTGCGTGGATGCGAAACGAAACAAAAAAATGTTCGACATCCATCCCGCCTCCAACCTTATCCCCCACTGCCTCTTCCTTTACTCCTCTAACCACGAGTCTTATCTGAGCACTGTTCTTGCAACTGTTATCAGGATCTCAGTATACTTTAACCTCTTTTTCTTCTCCAACGGTCTCAGAGCAGTTTTAATGCATTTGTTTTGTTGGTTGAAAAAACTGTGTGTGTGTGTGTGTGTGTGTGTGTGTGTGTGTGTGTGTGTGTGTGTGTGTGTGTGTGTGTGCGTGTGTGTGTGTGCGCGCGCTGTGTGTGTTGCAGAGAGAGAGAGAGAGAGAGAGAGAGAGAGAGAGAGAGAGAGAGAGAGAGAGACCCTCGTGTTCAACACGGTCTTTCCTACCTCACTACGAATTGCGTGTCTTGAAAACGATGAACGCCAATGAACAAGATGCCATGTCGACCGACGTAATATTTCCAGTCCAATTGCTGACCAATCCTTTACCGACCTTTTCGGCACATGCGTCGCTGTTCAAGCAGTCCTGAAATATACAGTACTTTTGTCAAATCTGCAGTGGCGACGAAACACAATTAATTATGCCCCGTTTTAGAGAAAAAAAAAAAAAAAAAACCCTACCAAGACTATAAGATGTTTTAAAAAAAAATCTTTGATCTGACGAGAGACAGAACTGACAATGGGGATGCAAAATTCAGATAATGTATATGTTTTTGTTTGCGTACAGTTGGAGATGTTCAATTGATTTCGATATTTTGTTATTTAATGTTTAGGATAATCTGGTCTCAAAAGTTATACAGTGGATATGCACGTGTCGTTGTATATCTCTTCGCCTCTATAGTAACTACTTTCAAGGAGAAAATCCTAAAAAAAAAAATCTTTTAAAAAACCTTCAGTAACCGACCCGTCATCATAGTGCAGCAGTAGCGTCTCGGGCGTACGGCTACGGACTGGACGGTCGAATCCCATCAGCGGCCTTTATTTGTGGGAGGCTTCGGCCGGTTCCTGTCCAAAGTTGAGAGTGCTATGGGTCCGAATGGAATGTCTGAAAGCACAGTCATGGTTCATTTCACATGAAGAGAACACAAGTAAACAGTGCTTTTATTTGGTCATATCAAACTTACTGAGTGGTTCTACATGTAGCTCAACCTTCTAAGATTGGTAAATGCCACCAGTTACTATCAAACATCCCTGTGCTGGAGTCTAAGTCAAGAATAATCTCAATGACACTCATGATTCTCATTATCTTTGATCATTACAAAAACACATTTCAGCAAATTCTGCAACTTGCTCTCTGAAGTCGCCAGAACTGCGATTCCCTCTCTACGTACAGACCCTGGTGGATGTTCATGCAGACCTGCTTCGTAAGTGTGTAAGCGTGTGTGTGTGTTTAATTCAGTCTTTTCAAGGCCACTTAACCCATATGGACAAGAGAAAAATACCGAATATTACAATGCAGCAATTGAGAAGTCTTTATAGGAAACAATATTCATGTAGGACATGTCATAAACAAAATGTATATACAAGGTTTTTAATAATGATAATTCATTCAAGGGATATCTATTGACATTATCTGTTTTAGGCACGTTAACAGTTATACAAAGCATGTGCAAATACATATTTCTTAAATTTACACATGACTCCTGAAATAGAATTCGCTGTTTCTAAACATTATTTCGTATTTTCAAACATTCAGTTACAAAACTTGCGGTCTTATGTGATAATTTTCCCTTTAACTTCAGTATTAAGAGTTGCAATTTCGTTGTGGAAGGAAAACGATAATAGAAAGAAGGTATATATTTATGCCGTAACAGTGTATATACCTTGGGCATTTCAAAAGGAATTGGGTCAAATCTTCAACATGATTTCCTTCACATTGTTTACAAAAACAGTCTGTAGATAATTTGCCGAATCGAGGTACGGCATTAAGAGCAATACTGTTACTTCTAAGTAAACATATTGCACGTCTATATTTACACATTATCCAGTTCTGAAATATGTCGCTTTAACAATCTCAGGGTGATATAAAACATAATCCCCCACTGAGGAAACTGCCTCGTGCCAGTTTTGGCGATATATATCTTGTAGTCTAGCTTTAAACGATATCAAAAACAGATTAATATTACCTGGATTTTGCAATTCCCACACTATACCAAAACCATGTCTACACAGAATATTTATGTTTGTGACCCAGTTTTTTCGACCAGCTCTGTCTTGATTTAACAACATTTTATAACATTGCTTAGGATATCTATATTCAGCTAAATCTAGAATTCCAGACCAGTATTTTATTATCTGTACGTAAGTATCAATAAAAATGGGAAATCTACCACATTCTCCAAGAACTATCTTATTTCTAACATCTCTTCCAACTCTCAGGATACTCTCCACTTTCAAATACTCTGTTAAATAAAGGACATAAAAATTCAACTATGTTATCCTTTGCATGAAAGAAGTCTGTAGGGAGACCATCAAGTCCTGGAGCTTTCCCTTTTTGCATTTTATTAATTGCTGTATGTAACTCTTTTTCAGAAATCCTATCATCAAACTCAAATGTTAAACATTCATCACATGCATTTACTTCATGCTTTTCAAGTTTGTCTTTACCCTCTGTTAAGAAATCAGTATGATCAGTCATTTCTAAATTGAATAAGGATTGGAAATACTGGAACCACTCGTTCAGAGAAATGGAAGAAGCACAATTTCTTGGACTTGTCAATGATCTCATTTTTTTCCAGAAACATTTAGAATTAAATTCCTGGCAAGCCGTATGTAGCTCATTTACAATTTTTTTATGTTTTGTTTTTGTTTTTAGATTCGCATAGCTCTTTGAAAGCTTTCTTGCTATCTAAATAGTTGTTCAGATCTTCATGTTGATTTGTCATTCTAAATTGTTTAAATAGTTTATGTTTATCTCTTGTTTTGCTTGTTTGCATTCATGATTCCACCAGGGTGGCTGTGAGCTTGACTCATGAATCCTTTGTTTTGCTTTCATATTCTCAGTTGCCGTTTGTATGAATGAAATAATACATTCTGACGCTGAATCATATTTCCAAAGCATTGTGTAAACGTGTAAATACAGAATTTGCATTTTCTTGGATATATATATTCTGTATAATTTTCTGAGTACTGTTCATTATAAATATGTCTGACTTTATCTTCAAGGGCAATATCTTCAGTGCCATCAAAATACACTTTTTCATAAAAATCTGATACCGATACAATTGGAAAATGATCCGATTCACTTCTATTCAGAACAAACAGTGATTTTATCAAACAATGGCACTGAACATAAAAAAGTAGTCCACCACACTCATACCCCTATTTGCAATACATGTTATTTCTCCCTCCGAG
Source organism: Conus betulinus (assembly GCA_016801955.1). Lineage (NCBI taxonomy): Eukaryota > Metazoa > Mollusca > Gastropoda > Neogastropoda > Conidae > Conus > Conus betulinus. The sequence goes on along the minus strand of JADBJO010035695.1, from coordinate 960 downwards.
TCACCAGTTTTGCGACCGTTTACAATAAATAGGCTATATTCTTTCAAAAACGTCCAAAAGCTTCCGTCCAAATTTATTTGAAATCGTATCTTTAGATTTTCTTTCTTTATATGGTTTGTCCGTTTCCATCAAAAACTCGTCAATATCTATTAACGGTTGCACGTGTTTACTTTGGAACCTTCCTTCAAGATCGGAAAGACTACCCATCCGTGCATTGAAATCTCCAGATAAAATTAAAGGCAGATCAGGAAAATTTTGCGAGATTTCTTCAATGTTACTCTCCAAATGTTCAATGCCCGTTTGATTATCTTCACCATAAATAGTAGAATTTTATGGAGCAATATATACAAAAAGCCAGCAATGAAATCAAATGAAAAATCAAAAAGACATTTTTCAAATTTGAGAAAAACCTTATCCTCTATATGTTCAAGTATTCGTGTCACCCCCTGGCTGAACAGTTTTATTAACACAAACACACCAGCCCCCCTTTTAAACGTTTTGATCTTGAATACACATTATAATCAGGAAAAGCATTTTCAATATATTCTTTTTTACAAGACCAGATTTCAGAGACAGAAAAAAAATTCTAAATTGTTTACAAAAATCAATGAAGGATTTACTATCCAACTTATTTCTTAGACCATGAACATTCCACCCCATAAGTTTAAGGTTGCAGTTAGACTGGTCTCTTTAACACTGTTCTGTCTCCTCTTCATTTTTTATGAAGATCTTCAGTAGTATCACCAATTTTCTTGGTGCAGTCAGTGTAACTTTCATTATCTTTTATTATACTTTTATCTGAAGAACATGTGTATTGATTGTTCTGTTTATGACTGTATGACTGAATATTTTTGTCAATTCTACTTGTGACATTCGTTCCATCATTGTCATTGATCATGTTTTTCATTTGTTCATCATCTTTATAGTTTTTGAAATATTTATCACAATACTGAACTTTTG
>JADBJO010035694.1:0-11945 GCA_016801955.1 Conus betulinus | reverse complement strand
AGGTAGGCGCTGGGGGGTGGGGCGGGTGAGGGGTTGTGCGGGGGGGGGTGTGGCGAGGGCGGGGCGGGCGCGGTGGCGGGGGGGGGGGGTGCGAGTGGGGGGGGGGGGGGGGGGGGGGGGGGGTGCGGGTGGGGTTGTGTGTTCGCTCTCTCTCTCTCTCGCTCTCTCTCTCTTCTCCTCTCCTCTCGTCTCTCAGTAGCTCTTTCAGTACGAATGTATGTGGTTGAAAATGGCATCCCTAAGACAGGGACATAGATGAACTCTTGGCCTAAAATCTCCATCCTTGCTTATTAAAGATCAAAAATCAATCGGTCAGTCAGTCATCTCTCTCTCTTTCTCTTCTCTCTCTCTCTCTCTTCTCTCTCTCTCAGATGATTGTCACTGCGTCACTGTAAATGGACCACCTTTGAGCCTATGGTCAATGAAACATGTTCTGTTTCAAATTCTCATGGTGTCCATTTCTGGGCTTGTGTTCTAGAATTTCCCCTTTATGTTTATCGCCGTCTTCATAGGTGCTAACTGGCGTAACAGACGCCGGTCTTCGTTTTGTCGTCATCTGTGGTGTTAGATGCCGGGGCTTGTTTCTCTCCGAGAACCAGCTCGAGTGAATCGTACCACTGGTTCCGGACTCCAGGTCGTGACTGGCTGAAAAAAAAAAATGTGTGTTTTCAGTGTTCTGACAGGATACAGAAGCTCGGGTTACTCCTGTGGTGTGTGTGTGTGTGTGTGTGTGTATGTGTGTGTGTGTGTGTGTGTGTGTGTGTGTTTTCATTTTACTTCGTTTTTGCCCGCCCGGTCATACATTTTACGTGATACTAGCAAGTTCCGTCTCCTCCTTTACGTTACGTTCCCGTTCCCTCCCCCTCCCTCCCTCCTGTTCTCTTCTCCTCTCTCTCTCTCTCATCTCTCCTCTCTCTTTGTCTCTCCAAAACGCCAAAATTTCAGTGTTTCTGGATTACAAACAGCGACGAATTTTTGTATATACATTGGGTGAAGGTGTGTTGCAGACTGTGTTGAACTTGTGAAATCATTTCAGTGCTGATTGACCCAGTAATTGATTTATAAAATTTATACATAAATATTGAAGGACTTTAAATACTGAACTCTATTCCTCGTCAAATGCGACAGCCGTACAACCATGGCTGCAACACGTGCAAATTACTTCCGTGCTCAGGACAGAAAGAAAGGGGAAGACTTCGACACAGGCACATGAGATAAGTCTTGCGTGGCCCCTTACCAGTGTGATGACAATGTTTCTTGCTTCTGTTCTTCTCACCACGATTATACTGAGCGAAAAAACAAATGATGCAGGCGTCTGTGAAACTTTCCAATCCCAACACACTGAGGGTGACAACTTCAACCACCTGTGTGTGACAGCAAGCGTTGCTCAACTTCACCGTCTGTTCCTGATGTGGAGCGTGGCAGTGCGCTTCACGTTAAAGTCAAGAAGGAGTCACAAACCAAAGGCACGTGTCGTAATACTCATTCATATTCCACACATAACACTGTTCTTTCTTCATTCTTGAAACCTCTGCGGTTCTGATCAGTTGGTTTTTGTTGTCTTGCGGAGATATTGAATCCAACCCTGGGCCGGCAAGAGAAGCACAAAATGGAATCAGTACACTGGATTCCCAAATACCTATTACATTGATGATCGCTCTCCAGTCGATAGCAGAACTGTGCACTCCGTGACTGCTCAAAAACAAGCCCCTGAGTCTCTGAGTCAACGAATGTTCTCCATAGCAGGTTACCCACAGTACCAAAATAATGACACAATACGAGAATTGGAATGCTTTTGCGAAGCTCTGCAAAGAGATAACGAGCAGCTGAAGCATGATGTCAGCCTTTTGTCCGACAAGTGCCACATCCTGGAAGAACAATGCAAAAACCTGTTCCAGTGGAAAGATCTATTCCTAGATGTGTCTCACAAAATGGATATACAAGTTGACAAACTAGAGTCCTTTTTCTCGTCGCAACAACTTACGGTTCTTCAATGTTTTTGAAAGGCCCTAAAGAGACAGATTCTATGTGTGTTCGTAAGGTCGTACAGCTACTAAATCGATTCTTTTCTTTCAAGCAATGGTCAGTCGACGATATAGAGCGTGCACACCGTGTTGGTCCAAAGAGGAACAGTGGTCATCCCCGTTTCTATCATTGCCCGACTGCGTCATGGTCAAGACAAGGTAGACATTCTCAAGGCCCAGGACTGCAGAAGGGAGATGGTGGCTGATGTCAGGATACGTGTTGCCTCGGACCTCACAGACCGCCAGAACCAGATCATTAAAGAAGAAAGAGGTGCCGGCCGCCACGCCTACTTCTGGAAGGGCAGACTATTCTACGGCAGGAACAGGAGGTCTTTCCCTCCATATGATGTGGAGAGATCAGCTGACGAAGATGCAGTCCACATCGACTTCATCGAGCAGCCCAGCACAGGCCCAACGCCTGAACCAGCCATCCTGTCAGGTTCCTCCCAAAACCGTGCTCATGACCCTGCCACAAAACGTTCTCATGGCACCGTCCCAAAACCGTTCTCATCATGACCCCGCCCCATATCGTCATGACCCCCCGCCCCAAACCGCTCTCATGACCCGCCCCATATCGTCATGACCCCGCCCCTCAAACCGCTCTCATGACCCCCCAAACCCCAAAACGCTCTCATAATCTCGCCTCAAACCGTTCTCATGAACCCGCCCCTAACTGTTCTCATGACCCCGCCCCCAATCTATTCTCATGACCCCGCCCCAAACCGCTCTCATGACCTTCCCCACCAGAATCCTTGTCCCCCGGACAGCCAGCTTCCATGGACGGCAGACATGACCACTTTTCCCGCTACTTCCAGGACATCGGGCAGAGAACACTGGCCACATCCCGCATGCATCAGCATTGTCAGCGGGGACACACCAGGGCGAGGAAAGGATGGCGCATAGCTATCTCACCTCACATTCTAATCACGAATTTACATCATTTACAAATCTAGGGACTGTACAACATTTGGAAGACCCTCCAAAACCCCAGCGCTCTTCACGGTCAAATAACGGGATCGTGATCAACAAGTGGGGCGCTAGTCTACTGGCTTCCACTGATCACGAGGTCACAAGATCCGTCCCTGAGCACGGTGCAGAGAGGAATACGGAGCATCAGCCAGTGTCTGCACCAATGGATGTGAATGGCCAGGATGTACTTGGCGACTACCAAGCACCTCGACAGACTACAGTAGCTGATGATGGTGCTATGGCACACCCCTCTCCAGAAAAATTCTTCTTCATCGGCAGAGAATGGCGTGCTAGGCAGTAGCACCCCCCGTCTCCATGCTGCGCCCGGCTACCCTACGCAGACTGCCTGCGATGGAATCTCTCCAGCCCAAACAGATCTGTCCTCATCCATGTCCACAGTCAATTCACCTAATGTTGACAACCAGATGGACACTAGTGACACAGTCGTCAAACAGCTGGTTAATCCCTGGTCTGCTGTTGACCAGATAGAAAGCCAGTCCCCAATCAACTCAAACGATACAGAAGTGAGAGGCAGTCTCCGAGCTTCCGAGAAAAGCTTCGTGAAGTCAGACCAGCAGAACTTTTCTTTAATATCTGAGACTCCCCAAACCCAGTGCAGACTGACCCGCAGCAAAGCAAATGCCAGACAACAACAAGTGACAGAATGCTTCCCGCGTGTTGGGACTGGTTCTTCACGAACTGACAGAAAAGGGCAACCTGCGAACACCTAGGGACTCGGCCCTGTCCGTGTCATGAAATCCTTTAAGTCCACTTGTTTCAACAATAAATCTCTATCCTTTGTCACTTATAATATTGAAGGCTTGTGTACCGTCTATCAACCTGAAGTCAGATTGTTTTCTCTCTGATTATGATGTAATTTTTCTCACTGAAACGTTCGCATTCGATTTTCCCATGCATTTTTTTCCCACCTTTGAGGTTTTCGTGTCCCCAGCGCTCAAACTGTCAGAGAGCGCAAACTCGCGCTTGTCTGGCGGCGTTGCTCTATTGGTCAAGAAGGAATTATCAAAATTTGTAAAGCGTATTCCTTTAGAATATGACAACTGTGTCGTTCTCAAGATGTCCAAAGCAATTATGGGCCTACATTTTGATAATGTGCTCATTGGTATGTATATTCCCCCTAGTCAGAGCCCTTATTATGTTGATACAGAAATTGAAAATGGAACCTACTTATTGGAACATTGTATTTTAGATATTTATGAACATTTGGTGAATTGCCTCTCATAGTAATGGGAGATCTTAATGCAAGGACTGGAAATGCAAATGCTGAAGACTTTTTTCTTCCCCCGATTTAATTTTGAGCAATCCAGATGAAACTGAGTTAGAAAGTCAGTATCAAAGAAACTCTAAAGACACGTCAACAAATGATTTTGGCAGATTTTTGCTGAGATTGTGTGAACAGTTTTGCTTATTGATATTGAATGGTCTTATTTCTGGCGACAAACAGGCGAATACACGTATATTGCACACAATGGATCTAGTGTCATTGACTATTTTTTGATGTCCAGGTGCATTGTTGGATACGCTCAAAAACTGCGAGTAATTCCAAAAGTCGAATGCAAACATATGCCTATTGAAATGATATTAAGTACTCAAAAGCATTTAAGAGAGATTTGCGTCAAACCTAAAAAGACTGTAGTCCAAAGAATTGTTTGGAACCAGGACAACCTGTATACCTATTTACAAGCTCTTACGTCTAAAGACGTTATTGATACTTTCATCAAGCTTCTGCATTAATTGACGAAAATATAGATTTGGCCATAAATAAATTATACGAAGGCTTGACTGTTGCTGGTCAGTGTATGATAAAACTGTTACAATTGGCGAAATAAGGAAAAGCCCATGGTTTGATACTGAATGTAAGAGGATGAAATCAGACTTGCAAATTTCTCTCAGAAATTTCAATAAGTGTAAAGACAAAAAGCGTGCCGAAGAACTTAGACGTTTCTATTCCGAAAACAGAAAAGAATATAAACATCTAATAAGTAGTAAAAGGAAGGAAGACAAAAAACGCACGCTAGAAATACTAGAAGAAAATAAGACCGACCCAAAAAAGTTCTGGGGAACAATCAAGTCAAGAACATCTAGGAAAATAGCGGATAGTTGTATTACTAAAGAAGAGTGGTTTGACCACTTTAGGACAGTATTCGATTCTGTCTGTTCTAACAATGATGCTACACATGACGAAAAGTTTGATTCCACTTACGATAATGATAATCAGTGTTTTTTTTTTCGGCACTAATTTCGACAGCTCTGAACTGGATGCGGTAATTACCGAGTCAGAAGTCAGGGGAGCTATCCGAGCACTGAAGTTTGGCAAAGCCTCTGGACCAGATGGGTTCAGCGGTGAATTTTACAAATTTGCTTCCCCGCAGATTATTTCTTTCCTAACTAAACTGTTTAACAAACTTTTTGATTCTGAAACCTTTCCACTTTGCTGGTCCGAATCGCTTATTCAGCCCCCTGTACAAAAAAGGGATGATGCCAATTTACCCGACAACTATAGAGGTATATCATTGCTGAACATTAATAGTAAATTGTACACCTACATTATAAACAATCGCCTAACCAACTGGGTAGAACTCAATAAAATATTAAGCGAGTCACAAGCAGGATTTAGAAAGAATTATAGCACAGTTGATCATATATTTACGCTACTAACACTTGTCCAAAAACAGTTGTCAGCTGGTCGGAAACTGTACGCAGCGTTTATAGATTTTAAAAAAGCGTTCGATCTTATAGACAGAAAGCACCTGTGGCTTATATTACGCAAAAACGGCATTGGTGGTAAGATATATAAAGCTATAAGAAGCATGTACCAAGTGGTAAAAGCGAAAGTTCGTGCAAATAATGACGTCACTGACACTTTTCATTGTCCACGTGGGTTAAAACAGGGTGATAATTGCAGCCCAATTTTGTTTTCCCCTATTCATCAACGAACTAGCAAATGACATTTATACAATCGGGAAAACACGGGATAAGTTTGTCACCCGATTTATTACACATACTCATTTTGTTATTTGCTGACGATGTTGTTCTCCTCTCTCACTCTGTGATTGGTCTCCAGCATCAGTTAGATATTCTGAGTAAAACATCCAACAGACTCCAGCTTACGGTTAATGAAGAAAAATCTAAAATAATCATATTTAGAAATGGGGGTCATGTTGCTGGAAGAGAGAAATGGTTTTATAATGGCAAACAATTAGAAATAGTAAACCAGTACAAGTACCTTGGACTGATCTTCTCCACGGGATTAACTTTTTTCTTACTCACTGGAAGACATGGCTATGAAAGCTAAAAGAGGCATTTTCAGTATTTTGAATTTTTGTGGTCCCTTGGGGAAAATAATCCCAAACTTTTCTTTAAGATATTTGATTGTCAAATTCAGCCTATTTTGACCTATGGAGCAGAAGTTTGGGGCTTGACAGCAAATCACACTGTGATCGAAAGAGTGCATCTGCTTGCCATGAAACGATTGTTAAATGTTAGCATTAAAACACCTAGTGCACTCCTATATTGTGAAACTGACAGGTATCCCTTATATATTCAAGGAAGGTATTCCCAGGACTGCCGGAACATGTCACCCCTCGCCTGCACCTCCTCCCACCCCACCCACTCCACCCCTTAACCCCCCCACCCCACCCCCACCCCCCTCACCCCGGCAGCTGGCAATCAAAAACAAAATTAAAGCAGTATGAAAGCCATTCAAACAACACAAACCAGAATGGTTTGGGGTTTAGGATCTGAATTGGGGGGGGGGTGGGGGGGGGGGGTCGAGGGAGAAATGTGTGGGGTGGAGTTGTATATGAACAAAGAAACAAATTATTAGAGAGAGAGGAGAGAGAGAGAGAGAGAGAGAAAACTAAAGTGAAAACTGAGTTATGTCCCTTTTCCTCCCATCCTCCACCTCTCCCTCCCTCCCCCCCCGCTTCCCACGCCTCCTACACCCCAGCCAACCCAAGGTCTCTTTCTTCCGCCCGCCCCCCCCCCCCCCCCCCCCCCCCCCCCCCCCCTTCCCGCTTCACCACTCAACATGTTGGTGAGTGCTGTGATGCATTCACAGAAGGTAAAATGGAGGTCCGCTGCAGACCTTTCCCTCCTGCTCCCTCATCACCATCACCATCACCGCCAGCACTACCATCACCCACCGTCCCCTTTCCCCCCTTTTTTCTGAATAATTATGATCCAATGCTGCAAATGATGTAGAAACAATCTACAACGACAAAAGGTACTCAAACAAAGAGGAGCAAAACAACATGAATTACGCTAGCAAGAACAAACCTCACATTGTGACGTGGCTGAGGCATAGCCACAGTGTTTTGTTAAATACCACACGCACACCACCACACAGCACACACCAACACACACACACATATCTATACTTATTATATATATATATATATGCACGTGCAGAGGCACACACGCACGCACGCACCACGCTCCACCTCCCACCCACACACACCCACAAACACTTCCCACACACGCGCGCGCGCGCGCGCCAGATACACACACACACACACACACCACACACACACACACACTCACCGCACCACGCACACACATGCACGCACACACGCGCCGCTCGCGTGTCCATATGAACGTCAAGATAATGTTCCCATGATGTGTGTTTATTGCCCAGCCGAACATGGGAATAGAGCATCAGGGCTGAAAGTATTCCACAACGCACACACACACACACCCTCACAACCCTTCCCCCCCCCCCCCCCCCCTCTCTCTCTCTCCTCTCTCCTCCTCCTCTCTCCTCTCTCTCTCTCTCTCCCACTCTCTCTCTCTCCTCTCTCTCTCTCTCCTCTCTCTCTCTCTCTTGGGGGGTTCACTGGAGTGCACGAAGAGAAGTTACGCCTGCTGTGCTGTGCATTCTTAGGTGACTTTTCTTTTTTTTTAAGCAGTTTAAGATGGTACCGTCTCACCTAAGTTGATCAGCTTCAGGGTGAAGTGCCACGCTCTCCCCTTCTCTGACGCGCTGAGTTCCGCCCTGTTTGTAGGACATCTGCGGCAACGTATGCTATGTTTGTATCCAAACAGGCGAAATATAGGGCCACCATGAGGGTGTCCATGTTAATGTGAAGAACACGGAGTGGCAGAGTCACCATGGGATTGTTTGCTGCCTCTGTTTTTCTACGGACATTTAATACTACGTTGTGGTGATGAGGATTTAAAATCTTGGTCCGAAGGACAATTTGAGTCAGTCACGACTTGACAGTGGTGGGAGCCAACTGCAGAGACAGTGTCAGTGGATAGGAACCTAGGCCTACATCTGGGACGTCAGCTCTTCCGCCGCATCTCTGTCTGAAGGATGTGATGCCTTGCTTGAAAGACATGCTGACGAGCAAGAACAGCCTGAACTATAAGTTGGATAACATGTGTGATGATACGCAAGATCTAAAAGACATGCGTTCCACTTTACAGGGAAAGGGTTCTAACTTCAGACAGGACGTGTCAGACCTCAAAAATAAATAACAGTGTTTTTTTTTTTAAAAGCGAAAGTGACAGGATGAATGAAAGGGTGAAATATCTAGACAGGAATGTGGAAGATCTGCTGAGTAGATCAACGAGGAATGATATAATTGTTCATAGTATCCCTCGCGGAAAGAATAAAGCATGGCGAGATCGTGAAGACAATGTTACTCGAAATGATGTCGGGTTTATCAGTACTGTCAGACCACGTGAAGTTTGACCCCAGCTACTTTGTCACACAATACCGACAAGAGTGAAAACAGAACAGAGCGTCCTGTCCAGACATCTGCCAGTTTTCTGACCACCCCCCCCTGTCTGGTTTTTTTTTGTTTTTGTTTTTTTTTGCCTGCACCAAGTGCACTACCCGGCAATGGAACACAGCACACTGGCACAGTGTGATATAGACAGTGAAACGGTAACTGTTCTCCGTCAATTAGAATTCTCATATGACATTGGTGTAGACAAAGTGAAAGTGTGTAGATGTTTCTGAAATAGTATATGAACACAGTCCGTCGATAACTACAACACATACTTCCACACAACATGACACAGACGCCTTCGTTGCTGACGGAAGTCTGTGTATGGCAGATTGCTGTTGTGATCATGGAGATTCCTCTGATGTTGATGAGTCGCCCACAGTTCGTTCAGACAATGCTACAATAAGAGACATCGTGACTTATTTTGGATAAAAAAAATGACCGGAAAAAACGGATGACCACCTGGGCGCCTTGAAGAAAGGGATGAAAGGCAGCGCAACACACACCACAGGGGTCAACATGGAAAACTTGGCGGCTGCACTCTCGCAGCTGTTGATCAAACATTCTGGAAAATCTGATTGACTGTTACTTAAGTTTGGTGTTGAAAACTTAATTCTGTGCTTTTCCATGATCTGAATTCCTCAATACGATGGACTTTTTCCTGTAATGTGTCGGTCGTGCTTATTTCTGTTGTTGTGTGTTGGTTGTTGTTTTTAATGCAGTCCCTATCCCTTCCGTCTCCCGCCCTTGTGAACGGTTTAGGAAAGCTTGCCACAATAAACCATTCATTCATTCATTCATTTATCTCTCCATTCCCTCTCGCCTCTCTCTCTCTCTCTCTCTTCATCTCATTTTTGCATTCTCTCTCCTCTCTCTCGTCTCTGTCTCTCGGAAAAAGCTTGCCACAATAAACCATTCATTCATTCATTCCCCTATGCATTCTCTCTCCAGTCTCCTCCCTCTCTTTCCTTCCTCTCTCCTCTCTTCTCGTCCTCTCTCCCTCTTCTTTCTCTCTCTCTCCTCTCTCTCTCTCCACTCTCGTTCTCTCTCCTTTTCCCTCCTCCCTCTCATCTCTCTTTCTTTCTCTCCTCTTTTCCTCTCTCTCTTCTCTCTCTTTCTCCTCTCTCTCCCTTCTCTCTTCTCTCTCTCTCCCTCTCTCTCTCTCTCTCGCCTCTCTCTCTCCTCTCCTCTCTTTCTCTCTCTCTCTCTCTCCTCGGCTCTCTCTCTCTCTCTCTCAACTCTCTCTCTCGCTCTCTCAACTGACAAGTTCCCACTTAGATAGCTGGCTGCCCAGACCATTGTAAGGCCCCTTGTCGTTCATGTTATGTGTGCACACACCTACTGAAGATCAAATGACGGACAGGGATAACCGTCCTGGGAGACCTCAGAGGACACCTGTGGTAACACTACACAGACACCACGAGAACGACAAATAAAACGGTAAGATAAACGGGGAAAAAACTTCCAAGTTTCACACTGGGCATTAAGGAGTATCCGAACTGGCAGTGCCTCTCCATTCAATGTCCCATCCATGCTCTCTGTTCGTCGGGCACCACATCCAGACAGCGCGATGTCTGACCGTCAACTTGGTGTTTTGTCACTGAGGTCACCTGCGTCCCCACCCCAAGCCTAGTTCTCTGAGACAGCAAAGTGACTTAATCCACAGACCCACCCAAGCCCTAGTTCGCTGAGACAGCAAGGTGACTTTACCCACAGACCCTCTTGCCCCTGGGACCGGCCAATTCCTTACGAGTGACGGCGAGATTCTTGCCTCCCATCCGTTAGGAGTGACAGGCGTTCATCATGCATATAAAACAGACTTAACTGATCAACGCAACGGGCTTTCACAAAATATTTGCAGTGCAGTTTACAATGTGTGGATGGGCGTGTGGGAGAGGAAAGGGGAGCAGCAGGCAGAGTGTGAGTGTCGGGGGGGGGGGGGGGGGGGGGGGTGGCGGGGAGGGGGGGAAGGGGGAGCAGGCAAAGTGTAAGTGTGTGGGGGAGGAAGGGGGAGCAGGCAACGTGTAAGTGTGTGGGGGGAGGAAGGGAGAACAGGCAAAGTGTGTGAGTGTGGGGGGTGGGGGGGAGGAAGGGGGAGCAGGCAAAGTGTAGAGTGTGGGGGGGAGGAAGGGGAAAGCAGGCAAAGTGTGAGTGTGCACGTGCACGGTAACAATAACAAGTCACCTCGACTGGAGCCAATGAAAGGCTAAACGGACACTACTTCTTCCCAATGGCACTGCACTAAGGAAATTCAGACAGGGACAGACAGACAGACAGACCGACCAGACAGAGACACAGAGAGACAGAGACAGAGAGAGAGAGACAGAAGAGAAGAGAGACAAGAGAGAGAGAGACAGAGAGGGAACAAGACGGAAGTAAAGAAGAGAGAGACAATAGCAGGAAAGAAGAACGAATGGGGTTATACCTGCTTGACACCATCGGAGGCCATGATCCCCACGACCGTCCTAAAGTTGGAGGGAGGGGGAGTGAGGGTGAGGGAGAGTTTGACACGTCCTTTAGCGGTCACCTCCCCCCCAGGTGGTCATTATGCCCGGACCCTTCTCGAGGTTACAACCTTGGCTGGCTAAGGCAACGTGTGTCACGGAAGGGACCACACGCTGTGGGGTTGGTTGGGTGACTTGAAGTGAAAGTGGTAGGGATCCCTTACGTGACGAACCGTTGAGGACGTCCTGCCCACTCCCTAACAGACTCCTGCGATGGCATCATGGAAAAAGACTATTTCCTTGTCCTAGTTTGATCTGATTTCTCTTTCAGGCCTGCATATGCTCTTCTCTTGAGCTGATTTTCTTTTCAGCAATGCGTATTGCCTCTCTCCTCTCTCCTCTCTCTCTCGCTCTCTCCCTCTCTCTTGTGTTTTTTGTGTTTGTATTCTATAGTTCTCTTTGTCTCCCCTGGTTTGCTCTCTCTCTTCTCTCTTCTCCGTCCCTCTCTCTCTCTCCTCACACACACAACACCCACAACACACACACACACACACCCACACACCACGTGTTGCTAGTGTTCGTGGTTCAATTTTCTGTTTTTCTTTCGTGCTCAGTTAAGCGCCTCTCCACTCTCTCTCTCTCTTCTCTCTCATCTCCCAGCTCTACATCATCTCATCTCTTGTATCTTTGTGTTTGTTGTTTCCAATTTTTCTTTCTATTTGTGTCAAACGTCTCTCTCTCTCTCTCTCTCTACT
>JADBJO010035693.1:7500-11945 GCA_016801955.1 Conus betulinus | reverse complement strand
GGGATGGACAGTTATACAGAGTTTCTTGCTCCATGTGCAGCCGCTATGTCTTAGTACAAGGTGGACAGAGGGCCATCGAAGCGTTTCTTTTTGTCTAGTTTTTCAGGGTCTTGTCGCTCTGTGTGTGGTGTGTGTGTAGTGTGTGGGTGTGTGTGGTGTGTGTGTGTTTGTGTGTGGGTGTGTGGTAGTGTGTGTGTGTGTGCTGTGAGAGTGTGGGTCGTGTGTGATGATGGTGTGGGTTGTGTGTGTGTGTGTGTGTGTGTGTGTGATGTGTCTGTGGTGTGTGTGTGTGTGGTGTGTTGTGTGGGTGTGTGTGTGTGTGTGTGTGTGTGCTCGTAATATCTCTGTCGGTATGGCTTAGAGAACACTGGTCTCTTGAATTGAATAGGAGAGACAGCATTCACGTCTTTACTCTCTCCCTCTCTCTCTGTTCTATGTCTCTCGGTCTCTGTCTCTCTGTCTCTGTCCTCTCTCTCTCTCTCTCTCTCTCTATCTCTCTCTCTCTCTCTCTCTCTCTCTCTTCCTACCCCTTCATCATAGGTCCACCCACATTCGGAGATACAGGTGTGGTTGCACACATACACACGCACGCACACACGCACACGCGCGCACACATATACACACGCGCGCGTGCACGCACGAACGCCACTACGCACTCACGCACGCACCTCACGCACGCACACAGGCACGCATGCACACACAACACACACACCACACACACACACACAACACCACACACACACACACACCACACACACACACGCACGCACACCACACGCGCGCGCGCGCGTGCACTCACACACACACACACCACACACACACACACACACCCACACACACACACACACACACACGCACAGCACAATTATTGCATGGTCCAGATATAACCCATGGAGTGAGATTTGCAAGTGTCCGTTTCTACTTCCTTGTCACGTGCTTGTATTATTCATTCCATGAGATATCCAAAACAAGTCAATGGATTAGCTGTTACACACACACACACCACACACACACACACACACACACACACACAGACACACACACACACACACGTGTGCACACACACACACACACACGCACGTGCTCGCACACATACGCACACGAGCGCACGTGCTCAAACCACACATTTCACCACACAGCACACACACACACCACACACACACACACACACCACACACACACGAACGCACGCACACACGCACACACGCACGCACACACACCGCGCGCGCGCGCGCGCGCACGCACGCACGCACACACACACGCGCGCGCGCGCGCTCGTGTACGCGCGCAAGGGATAAGTTTCTATACAAAAGAAGAAACAAGTGCGCACTTGCGTGCGGGTACATACACACTCGTGCACACACGTACACGCACACACGCGCGCGCGCGCGCGCGCACGCACACAGTTGCTTATGTACAAACTAATATGATTAAGTATACCATGCTTTTACTGCACATTCAATTTCGCCGTTATAATACGTGTAATAGCAGATTTAAGAAGTAAATTAACGGATGATGAGAAAGGGTACATACCCAAACTCACTCTTTCAGGGGAGGTAAATCCAGACCGACCTCCTCATTCATTCCAAAATCGCTCTCCTCCTTCAACACTTTCAAAATGCCCCAAACGACAAAAAAACCGTACCAGTCGTATCCATCTCAAATCTAGGGGAAAAGAGCGGAGAAAGGAATTTTGGACGTGAGTCAGAACTTCTCCCATCTCTAACGCACGCACGCACGCACGCACGCACGCACGCACGCACACATACACACACACCACACACACACACACACACACACACACACACACACACACACACACACACACACACACACGTACATGCTCACGCGTGTGCACGCATATCTTAAATACCTATATGAACACAAGAAGAAACCTACGCTTGCGTGAGCGCATACATACGCACACGCGCACACACACACGCACACACACACACACACGCACACAGAAAGAGAGAGAGATTGTACGTATGTGCATGTGAGTCTGTCTGTGAGTGTCTATCTGTCTGTTTCTCTGTCTGTCTCAGTATGTGTGTTTCTGTCTGTCTGTCTTTCTGTCAGCCTTTCTACTTGTTTGTCTGTCAGTCTGTCTGCATTGAGCTGACTTCAGTCTGTACACTCGCAGCCCACCTTGAGAGCGATTTGAGTGCGTTTGTTCAGGCCTGTCAAAAAGCAGGCACCGGTGCTGCCACAGGTGTGCAGCACAAGCGCAATGTCTCAATCGCTAGTTATGATGGACGAATCACACACACACACACACACACACACACACACACAAACACACACACCACATACACACATATATATACATATATGTATATATATATATATTTGTTAAAAAATAGTGTTTAAAATGAAAGCGCTTTTAGATTTTTCAAGGACATTTTTATATTTTTTATATTGTTCATGATAATTGCTCCTCACGTTGAGCACTGTGGTCCGACAAAATCTAAAATGGAGAAAAATCAACTTTAGACAATCCACCAAAAAACATACCGTTTTCAAACCCACAAACTTACACTAAAAAACTGATAGAACAACCGAGAGAAATTTGTTCGCAACATGAGATGGAAGGCGTTCTTCTTCCTAAACCCAAATGCAAAAAAATGAAGACAAAAACACATACGGCTTTAAATCATGGCGATCACCTCCGACAATAGATGAAATGAAAACTTCTGAAGATAAAATGAAAGGACTGATAGCCAACATTGAATTCAAGAAATCAAATAATAACTTTAAAGCATCGCTAACAAATGAAATAAAACAAATCCAAAAGGATAAAAAAAAATATTCGTAAAGGCTGACAAAACTAGCAATTTCTACTACAAAATGCGATAGGGTGGAGGCAAACAGCAGCAAAAGAAGCCTTCATTACACTCAAAGACCATAAGCCTAACTTTCAAAACAACCCAACATGCAGACTAATAAACCCATCTAAATCCGAACTGGGCAAAATAAGCAAGAGGATCCTGGAAAAGATTATAGAAAATGTAAAATCAAACACTGAATACAACCTTTGGAAAAACAGCTATGAAGTTATCCAATGGTTTAAGAAACTCAACAAACAGAGAAACACACAGTATTTATTACATTTGACATAGTGGACTTCTACCCATCCATAGATGAAGAACTACTCACCAAAGCTTTGAAATTTGCCAATAAACACACAGAAGTAACAGAGTCAGAAATGGAAATATTTTTCCACACCAAGAAAACCCTACTCCACAGCAGAAATGAAACTTGGATTAAAAAAAAAAAAAGCAAAAACTTCTACATTTGATGTGACCATGGGATCGTATGATGGTGCCGAAACATGTGAACTAGTCGGACTATTCATGCTATCCAACATCCAGAAACAACTTGGAAGACAGGTCGGTCTGTACAGAGATGACGGCCTCGCCGCATTAAACAATAATCCAAGAACTACTGAAAACAAGAAAAAAGAATTATGTAAAATCTTCAAAAACCACAACTAAAAAATCACAATAGAAAGCAAACAAAAAGGTAGTGAACTACCTAGATATAACATTAGACCTCAATGACCACGTGTACAAACCATATAAAAAACCAATGACAATACACACCAATCTACGTAAATATCAAAAGCAACCACCCCACCATCCATACTAAAAAAAACAATACCCAATGGTATAAACAAGAGACTATCCAACCTGTCATGTAATGAAGAATTCAATAATGCAGCAACAGAATACCAAGAAGCATTACAAAAAAGTGGTTATAATTACAAACTACAATACAGCCCAGACAACAACACGAGCAGAAATAAGAAAAACAGGAAAAAGGAAGATCATATGGTACAACCCCCATATGACGGAAAAGTAAAACAACAAATGTAGGAAAGGAATTCTTCAAAATCTTGACAACATCATTCCCAAAAGAACACAAAACTATTCAAAATATTCAACAAAAAACCACCATTAAACTATCATACTCATGTATGCCCAACCTTAAAAACATAATTGACTCATCTAACAAAATGAAATCAACACAACAAAGAAGGGTGACGAAAGGACATCTTGCAACTGTACTAAAAAAGAGCAGTGCCCCTTAAGCAACAAATGCCTTTACAAAACATTGTATACCAAGCTACAGTAACATCAGAAAATGAAAAGAAAAAATATATAGGGATTACTGAAAACCACTCAAAACCAGATACGCAAATCATAAGCAGTCCTTTAAAAAAAGAAAAATATAAAAACCAAACAGAGCTGAGTCAATACATTTGGAGACTTAAAGATAAAAAAAAATAGACTACAGCATATCATGGAAAATCATAAAAAGAGCAACTCCATACAACAATATTTCAAAAAAATTGCAATTTATGCTCCACAGAAAAATGGTTAATATTATGTAAACCCCCACTAGCAACTTTGAACACAAAAGTAGAAATAATAAACAATTGCAGG
>JADBJO010035693.1:0-5000 GCA_016801955.1 Conus betulinus | reverse complement strand
AACGAGAATGGAGAAGGAAGAGGTGGAGGGAAAGGGGGGGGGGGGGGGGAGGGTGGCGCAGGTATAGGGAGGGGGAAGGGGGGAAGGCAATGTAGGAGAGAGGAAGTGGTAGGTGGGGCGGGTGAGAGAGTCGGAGGGGAGAGGGTACCTGTCTGTCAGTCTGTCTGTCTGTCTATCTACCTATCTCTCTGTCTATTTATCTCCCTCTCTTTTTAGTCAGTAGTTCACATCTCTCTCTCTCTCTCTCTCTCTCTCTCTCTCTCTCTCTCTCTCTCTCTCTCTCTCTCTCTCTTTCTGTCACTCAAGGTGCATGTTACATTCCACTCAGCATGACACATCATCTTTTTGAGAGCAGGTATGCAGGCTACACCACGACAGAAGATAGCATTTCACCGCGGATTCCATGAGGAGTGTGTTTAGAGATATTTCGCCTGATATGATTTGAGTGGTCTTTGTTGTATGCTTGTTTGTTCGTTTAATTGTTTGTGTCTTCGCTGACTTTAATTAGATGTTTTTCGTCTGATCATTTATCCATCAGCTTCAACTCATGTGTAGTGTGGTCTCAAAACTTAGCGGATGTGGGTGTAGCGTATATGGACTAGTCCGCACGCAATGACGCCTCCTTGATGAACCTGGAACCGTCTGATCTGACGGAAGCAAGGATCATGACCTACTTTATTTCAGATCAGTTTCAGAATTAGTCTTGTATTATTATTTCGACTAATGCTCTGACTTTGACTTGCGCCTTTTTTGTACAACCATTTGACTTTAACTCGCTTTCATCGATTAGCACACGGTTCTGAGTTTATCTTGCTTCTGTTGATGTATGGTTTCGACTTTAACTTGATTCTGTTGATGTATGGATTCGACTTTCACTTGCTTCTGTTGATGTATGGTTTCGACTTTAACTTGCTTCTGTAGAAGTATGGCTTCGACTTTCACTTGCTTCTGTTGATGTATGGCCTCGACTTAAACTTGCTTCTGTTGATGTATGGATTCGACTGTAACTTGCTTCTGTTGATGTATGGTTTCGACTTTCACTTGCTTCTGTTGATGTATGGTTTCGACTTAAACTTGCTTCTGTTAATGTATGGTTTCGACTTTCACTTGCTTCTGTCGATGTATGGTTTTTTCGACGACTTTCACTTGCTTCTGTTGATGTATGGTTTCGACTTTCACTTGCTTCTATTGATGTATGGCTTCGACATTAACTTGCTTCTGTTAATGTATGGTTTCGACTTTAACTTGCTTCTGTCGATGTATGGCTTCGACTTTAACTTGCTTCTGTTGATGTATGGCTTCGACTTTCACTTGCTTCTGTTGATGTATGTTTCGACTTTCACTTGCACTTGCTTTCGACTGTTTGATGTATGGCTTCGACTTTCACTTGCTTCTGTTGATGTATGGATTCGACTTTCACTTGCTTTCTGTTGATGTATGGTTTCGACTTTCACTTGCTTCTGTTGATGTATGGTTTCGACTTTCACTTGCTTCTGTTGATGTATGGATTCGACTTTCACTTGCTTCTGTTGATGTATGTATGGATTTCACTTTCACTTGCTTCTGTTTCATGTGTGGGATTTCGACTTTCACTTGCTTCTGTTGATGTATGGTTTCGACTTTCACTTGCTTCTGTTGATGTATGGTTTTGACTTTCACTTGCTTCTGTTGATGACTTTCACTTGTTTGTTGATGTACTTTTTCACTTGCTTCTGTGATGTATGGTTTCGACTTTCACTTGCTTCTGTTGATGTATGGTTTCGACTTTCACTTGCTTCTGTTGATGTGGATTCGACTTTCACTTGTTTCTGTCGATGTATGGTTTCGACTTTCACTTGCTTCTGTCGATGTATGGTTTCGATTTTAACTTGCTTCTGTTGATGTATGGATTCGACTTTCACTTGTTTCTGTCGATGTATGGTTTCGACTTTCACTTGCTTCTGTCGATGTATGTTTTCGACGTTAACTTGCTTCTGTTGATGTATGGTTTCGATTTTAACTTGCTTCTGTTGATATATGGTTTCACCTTTCACTTGCTTCCGTTCGTACACCGTTTTTATTTTAACTTGGTTCCGTTAATGTATGACTCTGACTTTAAACTGCTTTAGACTATTAACACATTGTTCTGACTAACTTATTTCCCTTGATAAATTGTTCTGACTTTATTTTCCTTCCATTGATCGAAGTTTCTGAATTTAATTTGCTCCCATCAGTATATGGTCCGACTTCAACTTGCTTTCATTAATTCATTGTTCTGACTTTAATTTGCTTCCATTAACACATCATTCTTACTTTAACTTGCTTTCATGAATACGCACTTGTGCGTACAACTTGCTTCAGTTAACACATTGTTCTGATTTTCACTTGCTCTTTTTGGTGTATGCATCTCACCTGGACTGGCTTTCATTAATACATTCTTTTGACATTAACTTGCTTCTATCAATACACGATTCCGACTTTAACGTGGTTTCGTTGATACATGTTTTTCTACAATTAATAACGGTTCTGAGTAACTCGCATCCAGATATGTCTCAGTCTCTCTCTCTCCCTCTCTCGGTCTCTTTCTCTCTGTCTCTCTCTCTCTGTCTCTCTTTCTCTCTCTCCCTCTGTCTCTCTGTCTCTCTCGTCTGTCTGTCTCTCTCTCTCTCTCTCTCTCTCTCTCTTCTCTCCTCTCTCTCTCTCTCTCTCTCTCTCTCTCTCTCTCTCTCTCTCTCTCTCTCTCTCGTCAGACGGTAGTTGTTTGACTCACAGCTGGGTTCGTCTCTGACCCTGCGCAGCGTGAGCCCCTCGAGTGAAACAGGTTGCTGCACAACAGCTGCTGCTGTTGCACAGGATCGATAGTCTGCCCTTGCCAAGTGCTTTAACATGAGGCACATTAAACAGGAGACTTCCTTCTTCATTATTTATTGTTTACCCCCCCCCCCCACCCGCCACCCAACTTACCCCCTTCCCACCCACCCCCACCCCCCGTCTTGTGTACTTAAAAAAGAAAAAAAAAATAGAGAAAGAAAGAGAGAGAGAGAGGCCCTTCTGCCTCTGTCTCACTAAGGTGAGGGGGAAGAGAAAGAAAGAGAGAGAGGGGGGGAGGGAGAGAGAGAGAGAGAGAGAGAGAGAGAGAGAGAGAGAGCGAAGAGAGAGAGAGAGAGAGAGAGAGAGAGAGAGATGAAAAAGAAAAAAAAAAAAACCTTTCAAATCAAAACATTCTAGGTCACCACCTGATTTTGTGTGTGTGTGTGTGTGTGTGTGTGTGTGTGTGTGTGTGTGTGTGTGCTCTTTGCGACAAAGTTCAAAATCAAGAAAAAGTTGCGGCCATCTTGAATAGGATGGTTATTTGTGTTCTGCACGTGCTTACCGCTGACTATCGGGACGTGACGGCATAACAGATGGGGTGTGGGGTAAAGGAATGAGTGGACAGCACGTAAGTGACGTCATTTTGAGGAGATGGAAACTGAAACTATAAGAAAGTGTCACACTTAGGGAAGGTGGGCAAGCTTGGGACTTCCAGGGTTATATTTTTTTGTAAGAAGCACCTTTGTCCTGTGTGCCTTGTTTCTGCATGTGTGCTAGACGAGACGGTACCAAAGCGACAGTGGTTTAAAGTCATTAGCCTGTTATCGTTTCGTCATGCGTACGAGGGACCGAATCAAAACTCCATGCAGGCTAAAAACAACTTTTCTCGTCTAAGACAGACAGTACAGAATATAAACAGGGGGTCGAAATAGCGTAGTTGGTAGAGCACCAGGGTCTTGATCCTAGTGATCCTGGGGTCACTGGGTCGAATCCCTGTTCTTTCAGTACAGGGACGATGTTCCCTGGGGTTGGCGTTGGCACTGACTCTCATTTTCCGGAAAGTCGTTCAAATGAGACTATAAAGCAAGATTCCATGTGTGGACACATGCTCGACATCAAGCGCCGACGTAAAATCCTGTCATCTACTTTCGGAACAAAACTCTGACAACTCCTTACCAATCAGAGCAAGTTACTGTATTTCAGATCAATCTAAGGATCAAGGGATCCACCTCTGTTCGGGCAGGTTGAGTGCAAACGTTCCGAATGAGATACTAGCGGAAGTGAAGGACTGGCTCGAGTCAACTCAAAACTTGGAATGGAACAAAGTGTTCATGCGCCAGAAAAAGTAAGTTTGAGAAACTAATGGCGAGATCGAAGCGTGACAAGAACGATCACATTCCAATTGTCCCTGTGACTGAAGAAGAGACGTGTAGGGTGAAGAAGAGATGGGCAGTGAATCTATCGGAACGTGAACTCTCTGAGTCTGAACAGCGAGTGCTGGAAAAGGGACTCAGTTTTGCTGTGATCCGGGACAAACTCCCCATCGTGGACTACATCACGAATATCGAAACCGCCTGCAGACAGATAGGCCCGCTTACAGAAGAGGGGCGTCCACCTAAGGTCGGAATGTGTCAACATCCTGAAACAAGCTCAACCGCTGAAACCCAACATTCCTGTTGAGGAGAGGCGCGTGCGTTGGCCCGACTTAGGAAAGACGACACGATTTTGATACTCCGGCCGACAAGGGTCGGTCCATGGTCATCATCCCCAAGTCCATGTACTATAACAAGGCCAGCCAACTGTTTGGATGACAGAAAAACCTACCAGCCTCTCAAGAAAGACCCCACCAACAGGCATGCCACCAAGCTCACGGATCTGCTCATACGTCTCAAGAAGGCGAGCGGACTTTCCCTTGACCTTTACAGAAAACTGTACCCATCAACCACTGATGTCCCCAAGTTTTATGGCCTTCCTAATGTGCACAAGAAAAGACGTCCCTCTCCGTCCCCATAGTCGCTTCCAGAGGTTCCCTCATGTATGAGACGGCGAGATTTGTCGCAACCATTCTGTCTCCGTTAGTTGGCACGACAGAGCACCACATCATCAACAGTGCGGACTTGGTTCAGAAACTGGCAGACTACCCCCTTTCTCCTGACGAGTGCCTGGTATCATATGATGTTTCGGCATTGTTCACCAGCTTCCCCGTCGAA
>JADBJO010035692.1:0-11945 GCA_016801955.1 Conus betulinus | reverse complement strand
AACAAACCACGAAAAAAAATACCACTCTGTTTAGAACACAGGCAACCACACCACCACACAACACACACACACCAACACACACACACCAAAAAAAACTTATGATTGTTACAACACCCCACCACACACAACAAAAACAAGGAAAACAACCAAAGAGCTTACGATGTAAAACTCAAAAGAAAGAAGAAGTTCCTGGCGGCATGTTTTTTCTTTTTTAACTCCATACAAAACACCACCTGATCGCAACGGTTACAGCTTGGTTTCAACGTCTTCACCCACATACTGAATTCAACACTTTCGCTGGCTGTTTGGACTTTTTGCAGATACAAACGTCGCTCATTCTTCTCCGGTTTTCTCCTTTCCCTGATTCTTCACTTCTTTTTTTTTGCTTCTCTCGAATGGGCGGTTCGGCACACATACACACGCGGGGAAAAAAAACCCCCAAACACCAATAACACAAAGAAGAAAAAAAAATCCACGGTGTGTTTCTTTTGTTTGTTTTTCTCTTTCTCCCTCCTTTTCTCCTTCTCTCTCTCTCTCCTATGCCTCTTCCGCTGCTCTCTCTTATCTCTCTCGGCTTGCTCGCTTCGGCACAGTTAACCACCGTTCACTGTTACAGAACAACAAATATAACAAAAAACAGAACTGACCCGTTCTTTCCCTGGGGCGCACTCTGTTCAACATCTGAACAATCGGACTGTGGCGGCGGCGGGCGGCTGTCGAGGCGCGGGCCGAGAAAGGGTTATAGTCCTTGGGGCCGAGGCAGGCGTCTAAAATGCTGCCTCAGTTTCTAAAAGTGTTGCAAAATTCCGTTGAGATAAGGAAAATAACAATTGAGTGTTTGTTTTGCAAGGATTTGCGTATATATTAATAAATTCACTGTGTACATTGTTGGTTTATGTGGTGGAGTAATTAGGGGAATTGTATTCGAAGATAAGTAAGGAAACAAAAATAATACAAACTGACTCATTTTTCCTGGTATCTTCAGGATAGGAGTTTATTACATATTGTTTTCCCACTCCACAAAAATTTGATTTTTATACGGCTGACAAGCACATTCCAATCAAACGCCCCCAGCCCACTTTAAAAGGGGAATGAGGGGATTCCGGAATTTACCTAGTCTGCAAAGTGTGTGTTGTGTGTGCGGTGTGTGTGTGTGTGGTGTGTGGTGTGTAGTGTGTGTGTGGTGGTGTTGTTTGATGTACTAATATCTTTGGGGTTTATTATCGGGTATATTTTTGATAAAGTCTTCTGTGGGGGGTGTAAGCACGATTGCGCGTATCCTAGTAGCTGGCGTGCGACATAATGGTGTCAGTATCTACTCTATCATTCTTGATTTGCGGAATATCTTAGGCTGAAACGCCTGGGCCAATTTTTCACAGATACCAATATTCATTGGCGTAAAACTGGCTCCAATAGGCTCTACCCGTGATGCGTGTAGTTGGCTATCCTATATGAAGGACCACTGAGTACCTGACCCCTTCATAGGTTGGGTGTGTCATTATTTTTGTTTTATTAAATCTGTTATTCTTCCTTGCTGTTTATGTCCAAAACTAGTCTTTGCCAATACCTTCCATTTGAGTATGTAGATCGGGAGGGACTATAAGAACAAGTTAGGGCATATATTGGGGGTGTCTTACCAGCAGCCAGTTATGTTAATGCTGTTTATGTTTGCCAAAGTAGTATTAAAATTTATTGATGATTCAGGAATTTTTTTAATGACAGCTTCTGATAATTAATTGAAAAAAAAAAACGGCTAAATTCCTAATTGTAAGTCATGAATGTTCGGAAAAGTAAAACCGCAAATTTCTCAATAAAAAGATTAAATTCGACATGTGTTAAGACATGTATTAACATGCTACTTAATCATCACAAAGTGGCATGTTTAGCCAGCAGCCGACTTCCACAGTTATGTAATCCACAGATGAAGAAGCAGGTCTAACCCACAGGTGATAGTAGTCCTCACTGGCTAACTGTGCCAGTTCTTGTTACGAAAGTATTTCTGTCATAATGTTGGCACACAGGGCACACTGGTAAAGGGTCAGGTGCAAGGCATGTCTGCAACTTTTACAACTACATTTATTTGAAGAGCAGTTGTCTTTTTTACAGCTACACTTCATCAGTTGGATAAGGGAGAGAGAGCAGGTGAGACTGCCATCCATTTTATGGATAAGTATACAGACTTTTGATCAGTCTTGTCGATCTGCCATCCATGTTCCAGAGGTGATGGAGCGGATATAACTGTGTTGTAACGATGTCGCCAGATTGCTGCCTGGTAATAAGCCCTTTGAGAATGAAGTGTAAGACAGTCACTGTTTGGTGGCAGGGAGTAGTCCAACTTCCATGTCACTCTGAAGATATTGTGCCGAGCCTCATTGACAGATCTTGTGTTCTGGTTGTACAGACCCGCATGCAAAAGCTTCCAGGTTCTGCATCTGCAATGTGGTGAGCACCAATTTTGACCTAGGTCATTGAAGGTTGCAATGTGCGCTGGAGAACTGACCATGTGTTGAAAAGGTTTGATTTTCCCTTTTCCTTTCAGTGAACTTGTGCTATCACATCCTGTGAATGCATGAAAGCCAACTATTGCTTCTGAAACATGTTGACCAAGCTTTTCCATGATAGGATTGTCATGCAACAGCCTTGAGTTATTTCCAGATCCAGTGGAGAAGTTGAGTCTGCATGAAAGGTGATTCACACTGGCAACACACAATAGAAACACATCAGTGTCAGGACTTTTGATCACAACATTGGCATGTAAGTCAGAAGTATGTTTGGCATGAAGCCGAAGTCTGGTATCAGCCTCTTCATGATCACAATCGAGTTCTGGAACACTGTTTGTCAGGATCGCTGTAGAACTGGGATCAGCTGACATTATCAAGCAGCTGTTTTCAAGTGTGGCATATAGGGTTCTTCCACTCAGTTCTTCACTAGGTAGAGTCTTCCACTGGCATATGATGAAATGACTGAGTGATTCCTTGCTTTTTCCAGACAACAGAAATTTTCGGAATTGCTGTGGTATTTTCTGGCATACGTGGAGAGCCCTTTGAAATATCTGGTTTGTTCCACCTGCTCTCCTCTCCTCTTTCGTTTCAGCATTTTTGATGCTGGTAGCAAAATATCTGTCACAAACAAAATCAGTGCGGGATGCACCATAGGAGGCAAGCTTACCATGTGTCTCAAAACAAAAAATGCTCATCTCACCAAATGTTCCAGGTATTCTGTCTGCAAGTTCCTGGATCAAGGCCATTCCATCAATGATGAAAGCTGTCCCAGCCCCTGTTGGTGGCTTGACACTGCTCTCTGGGACTTGACTTTCAAAGAAGCGGAGAAGGGATGATTTTTGTGGTACGCTGCATAGAAACCACCACTGCCACATAGACTTGGAGGAAATTTGTGTTCAGATTGTATGACAGCAATTCTCTCAGATCCAGTTTTCGCTCTCTTGCAATTAGGAGCAATCTTGTAATCAAATGTTTACTAACTTTTCAATTGATTTAATTCCACTTTATCTCGGGAAGATATTTGTTTGGTGTGTTGAATCCTTGCAGTTTCATCTGTTTGACAGGCACTTGAAAGTTCCACAGTTCTTTTTGTTGAGACGTTCTTCAACAAAGGTTTGAGCAACACAGAATCCTTTCTTGTATGCACTGAGGATGTCTTCTTTGCCTTGATCTTGTACAAACTTGGTCTGTCACAATGTTCACAAGTTCATTTAAAAAATAGGTGAAGGGATTTGTATGGATTTAAAATGTTTCCATGACATTTTTTATGGCGCTTTCATCCAGATCAGCTCTGGATTGGCTGACGGGATTGCTCTCACGATTTCCACATCCGGCCATTTCATTACATTTGGACTGCAATTTCTGCTGTCTGGTTGTGAGACAAAATCCATCGTTGCACTGCAGCAACATTCTGGGTAAAACCTGTAAGACCTTTTGTTTTGGTATCTCGGTGACAAGTTTGTTCAATTGTCTGGTCCATTGCAGTTGGGCTGAATGCATGCTGATCCTTGTTGTGTACAACAAAGTCTTTGGACAGAGAGGCCACCACTGATGGACTAGATTTTTCTAGCTTGTTCATCTCGTAGAGATACAGTGGAAGATAGCTGACGTAGTTCAAATGGTCATAAGAAAAGAACCAGGGCACCATCTTTGCTGCGGTGGTAAGGTGCAGGTCCCAGTTACCTTCATTGAGTGGCTCGTATAAAACTGAGCAGAAGGTCAGCCATTTGGATATAAGAATGCCAAAATGCATGCGTTGGCAAAGTGCCACATCCCTGCTGAATGTGCAAGGAGAAGTTTCCTTTGAAAGGACTGAAAATCAGGAGATGTGAACAATATCCATGAACAACCTGTCATGGAATCCTTTTCTGGGCTGTCGTGACAAGACAGCGAAACCGCGAATCTTCCCTTATTTCATCATCTTGGCATTCCAAGAATTCCTCAAGTTCCAATCTCCTGCGAGCTTCAGCTACAATTTTCAAATGTTCTGATGGCGCTATTGTAGTGGACGTCCTTTCATCACCTTTGTAGTGAATATTGTGCCACAACTTCTGACTCAGTGATAATATCAGATAAACCAGAATCAACAAACCCATTTGCCAATGACACTCAAAAAGGCATGCATATGTGGAACTCACCAAGACGAAGTTCTGTCCTGTTTGTGAAGACTTCACTGTTCCAATGGACTTGCTGGGCTTTTGCATAGAACGCAAGATCAATACAACATTGTCTGAAGTTCTAGCTCATCAGCAATTGAGAGACTTTTTTTTTCAAACACTGCATTCACAGTTTTTAACTGTGTAGGGCTTGCGACAATTACTGGGAGATAACCAATTTTGCTCTTGTGTGGCACATTATCTTGGTGGAGGACTGTACTGAATGCTGTCCATCCCGGGACACTCACATCATCATCTCTTTCATGCATTTTACTGAAGGACATGGCTAGGTCGACTTCATCAGGTTGTCCTTTAGAATCTTCTACAAGAACAAAATTCATCAGGTCCTTCAAAGAACAGACTGGAGGACCAACCTTCTTTGGTGCATGATGTTCTGGAGTGGGTTGAGCAGTAAACTGCAGAGTGCGTTTTCTCCCCCCCCCCCCCCCCCCCCCCCCCCCCCCCCCCCCTCCCAACCCTTGCCACCCTGATTTCCATCATCCACAGCACTGGTAACAGAACACTTATTTCAGTGACACAGCATCATCATTTACAATTCTCTGCACTATTATGCCATTGGTATTGTGTGTTTGTTCCTTTTCCAGTCAGGGTTTCTTCCCCAAAGTCATTATTATCCCATGTCAGACAAGTAAATGTCTTTTTCAGGAAACCTGTGGGACGGTGCTGCTTTTTGTCAGTTGCTGCTCAGCAAGAGCAGAGTCATGCTGGAGCACTGTGGAATGACTCATGCAGTGACCAAGCCATTGTGAAGGCTGATGACTGTCGATGAACCAGTTAGGTGCCGAATGGCCATGCCCAAACGCGTGATGTTTTGGCAGGAAATGCCTTCCGTTATGGGACAAATTCAAAATATCCTGACAGATACTCAGACGTTTCCGCCTTGCATCATCTGACACAGCAACATATGCATCATGCACATACTCTGATGTAGCACCAACAATCCATGCAAGGGGCGTTGTTCAGCTGAAGTGGTGCAATTTCTTGTGCCGTGGCAAAGGTTATGTCCTTTGCTTCAGGTGGCCAGACGTTGTGTGTAGAATGTTGACTGGCTTGCTCCACGTGATGCCTGAGCTGCATACTGGTGTGCTAGAGGACTCTTGTGTCATGAAAATGTGTTGTATTAATTGTGTCCATCATTAAAAACTTTAAATTGATGGTTTAGAAATTTACCCATAATTATTTGTACCCTCCATTTTTTCTTTTTTATTTTTTTTTTGTTCATATGTTCCACAAGTTCTAGTAATTCATTGTTTTAAACTTATTGTGTGGAAATTTATTGTATGTTTAAAAAAAATCCTCTGGAAAATAAAAAAATAGTTGAAAAAAAAACAGGCCCAAAGTGTGATAGGTCTTTTTCGCCTACACAATGCTCCATTGTTTTTTTTCATAGACAGTTCATTATGAACCATAAAAATATGCTCATAATATGACGGTTCCCCAATTCACCCTACACACTCGTTAGCTGGTGGCTCAGACTCGCAGCCGCTTGGAGCACTCTCATCATTGCTGTCTGTGTCCACATGCACATTTTCCCTCAGCTGTAGGAAACACAAAATCGGCTACAGCGCCTTCATACAGGACCACTTCACTTTGTTTTCTCGCTTTGAGCTGCGGGAATACAAGTTGTGGAAAATCCCTTTGAAGCTTGCATTTTAGTGCACAACTTTTTATTAACATTTGGTCTATTTTCTATGTCCTCAAAAGTTTCTGATAGCAGTTCAACTAACCGAGTCATCCGCAGTGCTCTCCCTTGCTTTACAAGTTTGTCAATAATTACTCATTCACATACACAAAAAAACAAACAACAGTGTATGCTTCAGAATGTTTCCAAGAAGTGCTCTCTGATGTACAAGTGCCAGGAGTCCGGGCTTCATTAATATATTGCCTCAAGCATGTGCCACAGAGTGAAAGATCATCGAGGTCATCCGACCGACTAGACGTTCTCCGTCAGCTAAAGAAAAAAGGATCATTTTCCACGTGTGGAAACGTTGTGGATGGGGTACAGCGGGGCGGTCCTAGGCGGCTTTTCGTTCCTGATGTTTATGAATGACCCACCTGATGTGGTCAGCAGTTTACGTGGCATGTATGCCGATGATATTAAAACATCTGATTCAGTTAGTACTGCGGAGGAAGAGGTGCTTTGCAAAGGAATTGGAAACCTAGTTGACTGGTTTTAACGCTGAAAAAAAAAAAAAATGCGCTTGCAATCAATAATCAGAAATCTGAATATACGATGACAAACACAGTGAGAATTCAGGAGTGCATGAAACTGGCAAATGGTACTGTGAAGAACTTCGGTGTGCCTGATGATAAGAATTGAAATTCTCCCAGAATTTTTTTCAAGTTCAGGTAGAGACAAAGCCGACAGGATATTGAGCTTTATTTGTCGGTCTGGATGCTGAAAAAATATAAGTTATACTTGTCAAGCTGCACCTTGAATTGGTTGACAGTATTTTGGAGGCCTCGGTTTTTAAAAGCTGATTGAAAGGTTGCTGGAGGACTGTAAACTGCATACCAGATTGTAAGGTATCTGAATTATGAAGGTCGATTTAGAGCTATGAGGTTGCCTACCCTGTGTAATAGACGCACTGGAGGCGTCTGTAAGGAAAGTTTACAAGCATATTGTTCCTGCGGCAGTAAATGGGTAATTGAATTGAACAAATTGAACAGGGGGAAATAAGTTCTAATACCCACATGCGCCTACGTGCGCGTGCACGCGTGTGCACTCACTCACAATCATGCATTTATGCTCACACACAAACACACACACACACACACACACAACACACACACACACACACACACACACACACACACACACACACACACATACATAATCATATACAAACACCCTTGCTATTGTACACATGCACACTAGCACACGGAACACACACACACACACGCACGCACGCACGCACGCAGCACGCACGCACGCACGCCACGCACCCACGCACACACACACAACACACACACACACACACACACACACACACACACACACAGCCACAGACAGACACATACATGAATGGACGCAAGCAATTACAAACATATGCACAAAACACACTACCATACACAAATATGCACAAACTCAAACAAGCACAACACATGCAAGCCGCAACACACACACACACACACCACACCACACACACACACCACACACACACACACACACACACGTTTGCATGCACACCCGCAGTCTCTCTTCTTTGATGTGGAACGAGGAAAGTTTAAGAGGAGAGAGAAGGGGCGCAGCGATTTTTGCAGGATCGTTGTCCCAAATGAAAATAGTAAATACTAAGGCGTTGGATTGCACATTGCCTTGTATGCCAGCTTTCAGCCATGATGAAACTGCTAAAAAGGATTATGATTTTACCATTTGCTAAAAACTAATCCACCTGCCTTTATCAGAGAAGTCAGTGTATGAGAGCACAATACGCATAAATCAATGTGATGATCTTGTTGCTCCGGGTTTGTGTTTCTTTCATTGGCATTTGCGTGTTCTTCATACATCTTTCTGCCATTTCTTTTCAAAGGCGATTCTACTTTTGTTTGTCATCCTTGTGAAATGCTAGCGTGCTCCTCTTCGTGCGTCCTGTAATGTTGTTTAAAGATCCCTGAAAGGAGAGAAATTTATATCAGATGAAAACAATCAAACAACGCTGTTCACAAACTTGCTCAATATTTCCCTTTTTTTTTCTTTTTTTCAAAGTGCTCGTAATTCTATTATTCACGTCTGTGTTTGTTCCCCCTTTTGTAGCCGTTCTGATGTGTTTAAAGGTCCATGAAAAAAAGAAAAAAAAAAAGAAAAATTAGGAAAAAAAGAAAAAGAAACGAGACTGGCAAGAAAAGCCCGCGCCAGCAATCAAGAGGAGGTCTCCCACATTCCGTGTCCAAGCTGTCATCGCACATTCCGTGCACGCATCGGCTTTGATCAGCTAACTGCGTAAGCCACAAATCATCTCACCCCCTCAAAAAATCCCCCCCCCCTCCAACACACACACACACACACACACACGATGACTGAAGTGGTCGTCGTCGACCCGGCGGAAAAGACAAAAAACGAGCGAGCGAAAAGAGTCTGTAAGATTTCAAAGACAGTTTGAAACTTCTGTTTTGAAGCTTCAGTAGTAAGGATTGCATTTGTTTTAACATTAAAAAAAAAATAGCTGCGTGTTTTTGCTGTCCTCACCGACAGCAGTCGGGGAACAGATAACCTGTCGAAACAGACACCAAATAGCTAAGCCGAAGCGAGGAATTTTCTGTTGAAACTGCCGCCATTTGTAGTCTCAATTGGCACAGAAAGTCTGCCTGCCCTTTTCATTTAGTGTCAAAAATGCTTGTACACAAAATCGACTATATTTTGTACTGCTGCACCCGTAACAAAACGACGAGTGAAAATTCCAGGTAAACTAGTTGCAAAGTGAGACGACTGCAGGCGGAAAATCTCAACAAATCTTCAATAAATGTCAGCGAACAGCCAAAGCCGTGGACAACACGAATCACAAGACAAAACACAACGCGTTTCGACCTCTTAGGTGTTCTTCGGGCAAGATATGAAACAATTAGGACAACAAAAATGAAAAGAGCAATCATTTATCTTCGTTCACTTCACCACAAGATAAACGCCTATCTTGCTGAAGTGAAAGACGATAAGTGATTGCTCGATCATTCTTGTTGTCCTAATCGTTTCGTATTTTGCCTGAATACGACACAAAAGGTCGAAACGCGTCGTGTTTTGTCTTGTGATTCGTTTTGTCTACGTTTTATTGAAGATTCGAGGTCAAACTGTTACATTGAGAGACACTCGCTATCTCACTTTCTGCTCCCTTTCGTTCGTCAGTCACATCGACCACATTGTCAGAAAACTCAGCATAGCGGGCGGATAGGTCCGTGGCAAGTCGAAGAGTGTCTTTCTACTGTAGACAACGACAGTGTATAAATGAATTTAAAGGACAACCAACTTGATGTAAAGGATGGAAACCAAGGGCTTCAGAGAACAGTTTCCATTTGACCTTTAGTTTCATGCATTCCCGCGGTTTGTTGAAATAACGTGACCCCTATTCGTAGGTGTATTTGAATTGTAAAGCATAGTAAACCAGCCAGCAGCATCATAAGAAACCCCCCCCCACACCACACACACACACACACCACACACACACACACACTACTCTTACCACCACCACCGTGCCCCAAACCTCTCCTTCGCATCCCCTAGCCCTTTCTCTTATTCAGCCTATTCCGTTTAATTTCTCACACCGTTTACATAGCACCACGGTTTATTATAATTGTATATGCGCGCGCGCGCGCGCGCGCGCACACACACACACACACACACACACACACACACACACACACACACCACACACACACACACACACACACACACCGAACACCCACACCACACATACACATACCTCTCTCTCTCTCTCACTATATATTATATATGTAATCATATATATATATATATGTACATATGTGTGTTGTGTGTGTGTGTGTGCGTCGTGCGTGTTGCGTGCGGTGCGTGCGTTGCTGCGTGAGTAGTGCGTTGCGTGCGTGCGTGCGTGTGTGTGTGTGTGTGTGGTGTTTGTGTGTGTGGTGTGGTGTGTGTGAGAGAGAGAGCGAGAGAGAGAGAGAGAGAGAGAGGGAGAGAGAGGAGAGAACGAGAGAGAGAGGAGAGAGTGGGTGGGGTGGGGTGGGGTGGGGTGGGGGATGAGAGTTTACCTTCTGTCCTGGCAAGTTGAACGACATACTTGTTGTTGTGGTGCGGAAAC
This sequence comes from Conus betulinus, assembly GCA_016801955.1. NCBI lineage: Eukaryota > Metazoa > Mollusca > Gastropoda > Neogastropoda > Conidae > Conus > Conus betulinus. The sequence continues at coordinate 1,496 of JADBJO010035692.1, read as the reverse complement.
ACGCCACACGCTTCACCTGCCTGTAGCTGTGAGTCATTGGTCGATTAGGACACGGGGGCAGTCCGATTGAATTTGCACTGAGTGTTTAGACACACACACACACACACACAACACACGCACGATTAAATTCAATGCACGGGGTCATTCAGGGTCCCACAATGTGCGTTGCTCATCAACCACATACGCGCACATGTGTGTGTTGTGTTTGTGTAGTGTGGTGTGTGTCTTGTTTTTGTGTGTGTGTGTAGTGTGTGTGTTTGTGTGCGCGCGCTTCCCCGGCGTCTTGTTTGTATTGTGGGTGTGTGTGTTTGTTTTGTGTTGTGTGCTCCGTAGTGTGTGTGGTTCGTGCGTGCTTGCGTGTCGAATCTAACTGAGGTACATGATTAGAGTCAGGAGCGAATACACTCGTTAGAATGAGAGGTGGGGCTGCCGTCTTTCCCTCATAGTGCGCCGTGCTTGTGATACGACGCATGATCAACTACTGATACGGTCACAACTGATCAACTTCTCGTCCTTAGGTCATGTGGCGACTCGCAGAATCTCTTTATGATCCAAGAAGAAAGAAGGCAAGATGACAAACACACAAAAAGAACAACACAAGGAAGCTCCACATCACACAACAAAAACAGACGCTCGCCCTCGCCCCACAAATCACAAGAAAGTACCAACAACAAGCAATAAGCACGTCCACCATGCAACAAAAAGCCAGCACGCAACAAATCATCCAACACAGCAGCAACCATATCGACACAAAAAAAACATCACAGCCAAACTGCAACACCCAACCCACAACTAACACACTACACACAACCGCACACACACACACCCCTCATAAACAACTAGACAACTCCAACACACATACAAACAACAAGAGAACGCGGAAAAACAAAAGAAAAAACAGAGTGTACATATAGAGCACCGATACTATATTAGCAGACCGAGAGAGAGATAGAGATACGATACCCACGCATAGACAGACGCCACGACAGAACAGATCATACATTATCCATACATAATAATGTACACTAACATAATTCTGGTCCTCTTCCCAAATCTCGTTGAATGTCTCTCTTTGAACTTCTGTTTCTTGTATAACCCCCCCAATGAATACATTTCTTCTTCCAGGCATTCCATCCAACAATTACATTACGACTAGTACTACCACTCTACACAGCTACGATTGTCCCCGACTATAAGATCCCACAACTAATGATACCAGATATCATTATTAACAAAATGCCTGTTCCGCTACTACGTTCTGTTTTTTTGTTTTTCGTGTTTTTTTGTTTATGTGTTTTGTTTTTGTTCTTTTTTTCCTAACTCAATTTGTGATGTGTGTAATGTTTAAGTTTGATTTTTTATATGTAGATATGTTTGGGTAGTGGTTTCCATCACTAACCAAAGAAACACTTTGGAGTAATTTTGTGACCCTATCAATCATGTATACTCAGAAAACAACATTACAGGTCGTGCAAAAAATCACATACCATACACCT
>JADBJO010035691.1:7500-11946 GCA_016801955.1 Conus betulinus | reverse complement strand
AAGAAATATACACATATGCAAAACGTTTTGTGTATAAATACAAAGGAAAAGGAATGTAAACCAATCAACAGACAATACGACAAGCGCTGAAGAACAGTACTCGTCCCAACATTTTCAGTGTACTGTACAGCATAACAGTCAACCACAAGCTGGCGCAGCAGCAGCAGTTCAGTGAAAATGTTTAAATACTATGTTTTCATTTTGTCCCCCTGTGTCAACGGTGTTACCAATGACATAACTCCGGAAACAACTATTACAGACCTGTCATGTTCTTGTAGGACTCATAAGTTGTACATGTAATCAAAGACATTCCTACTAGCACAGGTCAAGCATAGTAGAGCGGAGAATATGGGCAGCTTAGCTGAAGGTCGTTCGTGACCACCCTCCCTCCACCGTCCCTCTCCGACACGCTTCCCCGTAATTACCCCCCCCCCCCCCCCCCCCCCCCCCCCCCCCCCCCCTTCTTTTTTTTTTTTTTTTTTTTTTCCCTTTTTTTTTCCTCAACTCCAACATCCGCTCGCTACTCTTGAACCTCACAAAACACCCAACCATCGGTTCCCTTGTTTCCTTGCACCTGCTCTACCACCCGCTTCCCCCCCCCACTCCCACCCCCCCCCCCCACTTCCCTCTACTTCACATGCAACGCCCTTACAAGTTTGCATGCACGGCCCATGCGTTCTGCTTCGATTGCTAACGCTCTCTCACGCTCTCTCGCCCCCTCTCTCTCTCAATCTCGCCCCCCCCCCCCCCCCCCCCCACCCCCCCCCACACACACCACACACACACACACACTCGCGCGCATGCTTGCACACAAAAACACTCACACATACACCCACACACGCGTGGGAAAAAAAAAAACAAAAAAACAAACAAAAGCACTCCCTCCCTCCCCCTCCTCCCCCCCCCCCCCTCCTCCTCCCTCTTCTCTTCTCCCCCTCTCTCTCTCTCTCTCTCACACACACACAACACACACACACACACACACACACACCACACACACACACACGCACGTGCGATCGCGCGCGAGCGCACTATACACACACAACCCGCGCGCGCGCGCATCTGTGTCTACGTCTACGTCTCAATGGCAGGACCGTTGCTCATTTGTTGAGACCGGCAACAAAGGATTTCTGGTCCTATTGACCCAAATGCTCAGATTCATTTGTTATTTACCCCAATTTTGCCATAAATAAAATAATGAGGTGAAAAAGGAAACCACAAACATGACTTTCAGACCAGAATATTACAGATCAGGCCGCAAAAACATATACCAATAACCCGTCGGGAAAAAAAAAAAAAAAAAAAAAAAAAAAAAAAAAAAAAGCCAGCCAGCAAAACTCTCCGCCGCACACATGTTACATCACCAGATCACAATGTTCTTACTAACATTAAGGATACAATAATGATCAATATGATGAGTAATTGATACAGGAAGCGCTGAATGTCCAAACACAGTGACTGTAGAATGTCCACATCATTATTGATGTCTATATACATATCAAGAAATCAACTGCACTAGTCCCTTAGTCCCTGTGCTGTACTTGCACATAAAGCCTGGGACACACACGTGTAACGCACAAGCTACACACACACACACACACACACACACACACACACACACACACACACACACACAAACACACACTCTCACTCTCTCACCTCACCCCCCCCCCCCCCCCCTCTCTCCCCTCCGCCCCCCCCTCCCCTCCCCCCCCCCTCCCCCCCCCTCCCACCCCCCCCCCCCCCCCTCTCATCATCCCCCCCCCCTCCCCCCGCTTCTCTCTCCCCCACACACGGACTTGCTCGCACACTTTCACGCCATGAGGAGGAAAACACACACACACACACACACACACACACACACACACACACACACACACACACACACACACACACACACACACACACACACACACACACACACACACACACACACACACACACACACACACACACACACACACACACACAAAAACAAAAACAAACAAACAAAAGCTATGATGGTACATCTTGTTCAACGTTCCGAATTTTTCTCAGTGCAGTCGGTCAAGTGAAACCAACCAACTCGGGTACAATGTTCACAAGTATATGCAAACCGGAAGTAGCATCCGTTATTGTCAAACACTCTTCATAACAACATACAGTAGAGCAACATGATGGAATATGATCATAGACATAAAAATGTAAAAGTCGGTGTGTACAACTGTAACAAATTTCCCCTTTGACCTGTGCAAACAAACGTGCTTACTAACAGGACTCGCACTCAAAACACACCAAATGGACGCTCACACCCAAATGCATACAGTCGTTTACATTCATATACATCATACACATTCGTATACACCCAGATGCACGCCCATAAACATCCAGATACATACATACGTACATTCACACACACACACACACACACACACACACACACACACACACACACACACACACACACACACACACACACACACAACACACACATACACACACACACGCGCGCGCGCGCGTACATGCATGCACACGTACATACATTCTTACATACTAACATGCATACATTAACATACATACATACTAACATGCATACATTAACATACACACATACAAACAAACATACATACATACATACACCCAACATACACCCAACTACACAGGGTCATATGCACACCGACACATATACATATACATGAACATAGCACAGCATGACACTCGATGCTTCTTTCCCTCCCCATCCTCTATCCTATCCTATCCCCAAAACCCACTACTCCCAATCCGCCACCTGGTCCTCCCGTTCGTCTCTCTCATTCGCCCACTCTCTAGCCCTCACATACTCACATGTCACATAATCTTGAAGTCGGACAGGGTAATTCCAGGAATGACATCATCACATAATCCCAGGAATCACACAGTCCCAGAATCACATATAACCACGAATGTTCCATGAATGTTCTTGAAACCCACCAAAGGGGACGCTTTCAATAATACTCTGCAGTTTCAGTTGTCTTCACACAGTTTAACAGTTTTATGGTTCCAGTTCATTCACACACAGCTGACTGTCTACAGATGTATGGAATACGTCACTGGCACAACAGTTCCAGTTCCCGTTTGGTGGTGACTCTGTGAGTGTTAGCACCCTTTTTCACAAAGATAACACCGTCTCGTGTCCAAGTGTCTTGTATAATTTTGTTCCTTTTCCGCATTCTGGCAGTGGCAGCGATTTCCGAACGAATCCTCGTAAGATCCTCGTTTCGTTGACGTAGATCCGTGGGGTAGACGAAGCCACTACAGAAGCACTGGAAGCCCGGTGGGAAGATTTCTGAACCACGGGACTTATCTTCTGGGGTCAAGATTCGATAATTTTTTCTTGGCAGCCATCACTTTCTGTTTGTGCTTATATGAAGAAAAAACTTCACCAGAGATGGCTCTGGTAAAACTGTCGTTTGCTGATGGTTTTCTCCCCACACGATGAGAACGTTCTATGGCTGAATCAGGTAGCTCCACACCTATCTCACTGGCAATCTTCTGCATAATAGCGTCTGTATCCTCGCCCTCTACCTCATGTATCCCGGTAATCCTAACTGACGTTCTTCTGCTGTACTGTTCAAGGTCATCCACCTTGTCTTTAAGAGCTGTGATCTCGCGATCTTTTTTTCCAACAATTGTTCTTTGAGAACAGCTATTTCTTTTTTCATGATTTCAGTTACCTGTCTTGCGACACTGGAGGCAATAACACCCACAAAATCAGGATCGCTCAATATAGATTTCAGGGTCTCTTTTAAAGAATCTACATCGTCACCCCTTCTGAAATCCTGCTTTGATACCTCCATAACAGTGCTGGTTAGGAAGTCTGCGTTGATGATAGTGCTATCTGACTCTGACTCAGCAAAGCTACCATCTGTGCCCCCACTGTCTGTACACGGTCTCTTCTCGTCGTCTTGCTGAAGAGGGGAGCTGGCTGCCCTTTTATCACGGTCCTCAGACATCACTATACGAGTTGTTTAAGGACAAGCATCGACTGGTAAATGGTATGAAAACAGTGTAGCTGCACCACGTTAAAGCACACAAGATGGATGACGGACAGTTCGGTGTATTAAGTGCCAGGCAGGAGAACAATAACAGTTTCTTTGAAGTTTTTTTTTTTCCCTCTCTTTTTCTTTTTCTTCTTTCCTTCCCTTTCTTCGGAGCACAGCAAGTGTTCAAACAAACAATATCTTAACACAACATAAACATATGTTGCAGGTCATAATCGCACGGGTTTAAACACTGCTGACCTCGGATGTACAAATGTAGCACACAACACAAAACTTCATGTGACAGGTCGAAAATAGATACTCAGGGTGGACACCTAGGATGAACATTTGAAAAATCTTAAAGGTTCGTGGAGATGAACCATTCTAACATCACAATCTCGTCTAACACATATTCACAGTCAAAATCGTATTTCACTGATTTCAGCAC
>JADBJO010035690.1:0-2500 GCA_016801955.1 Conus betulinus | reverse complement strand
GGTCCAAGTCGGCTGAAGTTTTTACGCGGGAGGATGAAAAATGGGGGGGGGGGGGGGAAGGAGAGACGGGCCCCGCGAAGTTGGAGATGTAGACAAGCGCAAGGAGAAGGAGGCGGAAAGATCGGAAAGAGAGGACGGAGTGGCGAGCTGAGAGCGGGCGGGAAAATGCGGAGGGGAAAGGGGGTTAAGGGCAACAGATGTAGTAGGGAATGGGGGGGGGGGGGTGGGGGGGAAGAAAGGAGGGTGGATAGAGAGAAAAAGGAAAAAGGCCCACCGGGGTGGGGGAGAGTGGGTGGGGGGGGCCCCCCGGTAGGCGTGGGGTTTGACGGGTCTCCCTGGGGGGTGGGGGGGCGGGGCCGGAGTGGGAGGTGGATGTCGTGGGCGTGGGAGATGGGGCGCAAAAGGAAAGGCAAGGGGAAGGGGGGGGGAAAGGGGTGGGAGAAGAGAGGGGGAGGGATGAGGGGGAGAGAGGAGAGAGAACGGAGAAAAAAAAAAAAAAAAAAAAAAGAGGAAGGGGGGGGGGTGGGGGGGGGGGGGGAGGGGCGAGGAAGTAGGGTGGAATGGGGAGGCTGGAGGTGAGGGTGGGGGGGGGGGGAAGAAAAAAGGAGGGGGGAGTGAGAGAGACCAAACGGGGGGGGGCAGGGGGGGGGGGGGGGGGGGGGGGGAGGGGCGGGGAAAGGGAGGGAGAGAGAAAGGAAGAATGGGGTTGAAAATTTTGTGGGATAAGAGGAATAGGATATAGTAGAGGGATGTGAGAGGTAAAGCAGTAAAATTATGGAAAGTCTATAATCAGAAATGGATATATTATGTCCAACACACACACACACACACACACACACACACCCACACACCACACACACCACACACACACAACACACACACACAACTATTTTCAGACAGAATGGCACACATTACACACTTCACTGTTGTCGTTTATACACTTTACATTTACATATACCTAGTCTGCAAAAAAACCTACTCTTGCACACAGTTTATATTCTCTTTATATGATGAAGGAACAGTCTTTATACCACCCTTAATAAGGGATAAAAGGGCAGAACATCCTCTTGCATTTAAGCTGTAGAATGTTTATGAATTCCCTGTCTCCACATGGCTAGTGCATATATATATATATATATATATAGCCTATATATATATAATAGAGATATATATATACTATTATATATATATATATATCTGTCTCTCCGTCGCCTGTCCATTTTGTGCATTCTGTCTCTGTTGTTCTGTCCTCCTTCTCTATCTTAAAGATCAAATCGCGCTACACTTGACAAGCACACTTACACATCACAGAGAAAGAGACAAAGACACAGGAGAGAGACAGAGAGAGAGAGTGAGACAAAGAGAAGGGGAGAGAGGAGAGAGAGAGAGAGCGAGAGAGAGATGACGAGACGAGTAGGAGAGAGAGAGCGAGAGAGACAAAGAGACAGAGAAAGAGAGAGATTTCAGACACACACACCACCCACACCACACAGACACCACACACACACACACACACACACACACCACACACAAGCATGCACACACGGACACACACACACACACACCAACACCACACCACAAACACACACACACACACACACACACCACACACACACCTACAACGCAGCGCGCAACACACAAGATGCACGTGCGCGTGTCGATAGTTCGTCTGTGTACGCAATGACCCTAACATATTTGGAAAGAGCCTTTGCACAAACATTACCCTCAATCTCACTGCTGTCACGATGATGATGATGACGATGATGGACGATGATTGACGATGATGGTGATGATTGATGATGATGATGATGATGATGATGATGATGATGATGACGACGACGAATGACGACGATGATTATGACGTACGATGATAATGGCGATGATGATGATGATGACGACGATAATGAGTGACGATGGTGATGACGATAATGATGGAGGCCGATGATGACGGACGATGACGACAATGACGACGACCAATGACGACGACGACGACGGGACGATGATGATGCTGATGATGATGATTTGTGCTGACAAGCGATGGACGAAGATGATATGACGACGACGATGATAATGGCCGAGGATGATGATGAGTGATGATGCTGATGATGATGATGAGGACGACGAGAATGATGGGACGATGGTGATGACGATAATGTATGGGACGACGATGATGACGACGATGATGAGACGATTGACGATGACCGATGCATGGTGATGTCGACGACGATTAGTGAGTATGGTTAGGGCCGGGGTTATGCAGCGACCAGGCATAAACAAGCCTCACGGCGTGGGCCTTTCTTTTGAAATGTCAGCGACATATTCCAAACAACAGTTTGCTCAACACACAAGGTTAATGCAAACCACCGACAAACCCACCCAACCAACCAAGCACACACACGCGGCGCGACCGCTGCGCGTCACGGCGCAAACGCACGCACGCACACTAATGCGTTGCAAATGACACACACGCAAAAATAAACCCCCCACCCTCCACCAAAAA
>JADBJO010035689.1:0-2500 GCA_016801955.1 Conus betulinus | reverse complement strand
TCTCTCTCTCTCTCTCTCTCTCTCTCTCTCTCTCTCTCTCTCTCTCTCTCATGTATATGTGTGTACAACGTGTGTGTGTGTGTGTGTGTGTGTGTGTGTGTGTGTGTGTGTGTGTGTTTATATATTTGGATCGATCGATCGATCGATCGATCGATCGATAGATAGATAGATAGATAGACATATGTCGATATATAATACATACGTGCACACACACACACACACACACACACACACACACACACACACACACACACACACACACATATATATATATATATATATATATATATATATATGGCTGCAGTGGATGGCCAGGTCTTCTTCCGTGCTCTGACGTGCCCTTCACACTCCACAGTGTGTTGTTGAAACCGCCCTCCAAGCCGTTGAATCAGTCACGTGATTTCCTCCGCCTTGTCCGCCGGAAACAAACTTCACATGCTAGGGTGAGCAAGTCCTAAAATCACCGAGGGTTTGAAACCCGTCGGCTACCCTCATCAGGTTCAGGCAGCCTGCCAAAGCTGTTGCCCGGGGTGTGGCCGCTGCGCATGGTACAGCAACGGGGAGCCACTGATGAGAGTTGAGTGCCATGTGGGAGCCAATAGTGGACGAGCTGTCCTGAGAAGGACATGGCAAGCCCCCCCCACTAGAGGTACTGTCCCTCCATGACACGTAACAATTCTTTGTGCCACTGGACTCGGGGGCTTCTGCGGCCGAGAGGGTGGGGTTGTTCCAGTGCAACAGCTTCCCCACCAAAAACCAACTCACGCACAGGTTTTTGTGCAGATCCCCCTTCTTTTCCCCAAACCAATCCCCTCATACTTCCCTCTTCTGACTTAGAAAGTCCTGCGGCGATGGGGGCGGGACGAAGCGACAGGTAGCGGTTACTACTGGCAGTCGTAGTTCCAAGCCTACACGTAGGCGGCCTGGGACAGATGGTCGCTCTCCATTGTACCCGGGGCAGCAGTGGAGTTCGGTAGCATCCCAGGTGTCTGAGCAGCCCTTTTCAGGACAGCACTGCTCACCCTAGTAAGGGAAGGGACTAGAAAAGGTGTCCTAAAAATTGCCTGCCCTATAACTAACTGGCCAGCATGCCGCAGCTGGCAGTTAACCCTCTTAGCGGTCGAAAAGAAAAAAGAGGAAGAAAAAGACTCATTATCGGTGCATGGAACGTGCGCACATTGCTGGATAGAGAGGACACAACACGGCCCACAGAAGAACTGCTCTTGTAGCCAAAGAGTTGGCGCGATACAGGATTGACATCGCTGCGCTCAGCGAGACTCGCTTTGCTGGGGAGGGAGCAATCTGTGAACCAGAGGGAGGCTACACTTTCTACTGGAAGGGAAAAGCAGAAGATGACGACAGACAGCATGGAGTTGGATTTGCCATCCGCAACACTCTGCAACACCAACTCCCTGATCTCCCCACCGGCATCAACGAACGACTGATGAAACTGCGCTTCCCCGTCGGTCGCTCCAGGCATGTCACCATCATCAGTGCCTACGCCCCCACACTCACAAGCTGTGAGGAAGACAAGGAGAGATTTTATGAAACCTTGGACACTCTTGTGAAGTCAACTCCTGCAAGCGACAAGCTAGTAGTCCTAGGGGACTTCAACGCAAGAGTGAGGACAGATCACCAGAGCTGGGAGGGAATTCTGGGTTCCCAGGGAGTCGGCAAGATGAACAGCAACGGGCTACTGCTCCTGACTGTGTGTGCTGAGAACGGTCTCACCATCACCAACACCCTCTTCAGACTGGCCAACAAACACAAAACCACGTGGATGCATCCAAGGTCCAAGCAGTGGCATCTTATAGACTATGTCATTGTTCGACGGCAGGATACACGGGACGTGATGATCACCAGAGCCATGCGAGGAGCTGAGTGTTGGACAGACCACCGTTTAGTGAGGGCGGTCTTCAATTTTCACATAGTCAGAGTCCAACGCAAGAAGCCCAAGGCTGCTCGATCAAAATTCAACATCTCAAAACTGCAGAACCCTCTCTTAAAAGAGAAATTCCAAACTCACTAGATGAGACTCTGACTGCTCAGGGACCGCTGACTGGAGACCCAACAGAACAATGGAACCAGTTCAACAGATGATGACAGAGTCAGCCAAAGCCACTCTAGGCCTCAAGAAGCATGTCCACCAGGACTGGTTTGATGAAAACAATGAAGACATCAACAAACTCTTAGAAGAGAAACACACTGCCTATATCAACTGGCAGAACGATCTATCTCCATCTCCAAGAAGGATCGCTTCAAGCACCTCCAGAGCAAAGCCCAGAGAGAACTGCGCACAATGCAAGACAGCTGGTGGGACAGGAAAGCTATGAGGTTCAACGATATGCCGACCTGAATTACTCCAAAGAGTTCTTCAACTCGCTCAAGGCTGTCTACGGACCACAGAGACCCAGCACCACCCCACTCCTGTCTGCAGATGGCAAGACCCTGCTGAAAGACAAGGACAGCATCACGCAACGCTGGAGGGAACATTTCTCCA
>JADBJO010035688.1:7500-11949 GCA_016801955.1 Conus betulinus | reverse complement strand
GTGTACAAAGGGCGGGGACCCCCAGGTAATCAACCCGCGGAGCTTTGGCTTGGGCTTTGACTCGCGTTATAATGCGGGGAAACATGGGAATTCCTCGTCAGGGGAAACACATTCAAGGGGCACCCCAATCCCTATCACGAAGTAGCATCAACGGGTTTTTTCCCACCCTTTTGCGTTTCGGGGAGAAAGCCAGAAGGAAAAGGTGGGAAGACAAAGCCACGCTTATTCCCTTCATGGTGGCGCGCGTTCGTGCGGCCCCGGACCCGCGCCGGGGACCACCGCAGCCCGCCCCGGACATCCAGCGGCCTTTTACGCGGGATTTTAATGGACTTGGACACCGGCCTGTTTTTTGTTTTTTTTTTTATTTCTTCATGTATTGCTCCATCATTCGTTTTGCTTAAACACGCCACTCCAATTTGTCCCTCCCTGCTAAGAAGTTAAGCGCCTGAACGCCAATGAAGGGATCCGCTGAACCATTTTTAGTAGGCGAACTCTTAGATCTCGTTCGGACTTTAATATCGGAATAGTTAGACCAGACAAATTCGCAATTCCCACAACTAAAGAAACGGGCCATTAATTCCCCACGCACCACGCGCTCTACACGTATCAAGAAAGAGCTATTCATTGCACCACCACCCACAGTGTCCAAGAAAGAGCATCAATCTGGGTCAATCCTGAAGTGTACCGGACCCACCGGGTTTGAGTGGTTTCCGTGTGAGTCAAATTAGCCCGCAGGCTCCACTCATGGTGAGTTGCCACTTTTTAACCGTCAATTCCTTTAAGTTTCAGCTTTGCAAACCATACTTCCCCCGGAACCCGAAAACTTTGGTTTCCCGGAAGCTTGGCCCGCCAGAGTCGATGAAAGCAACACCAGCGAATCGCTTAGTTGGCATCGTTTATGGTTCAGGACTACGACGGGCTATATCTGATCGTCTTCGAACCTCTGACTTTCGTTCTTGACTAATGAACAACATGCTTGGCAAATGCTTTCGCAGTTTTCGTCTTTCGGCCGATGATCCCAAGAATTTCACCTCTAACACCGCAATACGGATGCCCCCCCCCCCCCCCCCGTCTGTCCCCTCTTTAATCATTACCTCGTTTTTCCGAAAAACCCAGCAAAATAGAGAACCGAGGTCCTATATTCCATTATTCCATGCACCATTATTCAACGCGACTGCCCTGCTTTGAACACTCCTAATTTTCTTCAAAGGTAAACGTTCCGGCCACCCCCGAAAAACGCTCAATGAAGAGCACCATGGGCTGAACAACCGGGAAGCGTAGGATGGGAATCAATAACACACACAGTGGGACCACCGCCCCGCGAGGCCGGACCCGTGCTGCGCCCCATGCCTGAGATCCAACTACGAGCTTTTTAATTTTTAATCGCAACAACTTCGCAGTATCGGTGTATATAAGGAGCGCTGCGAACTTTAAACCCACCCGCGGGGGCGGCTTGGCAACGTCGCCAGACGTTGCCCTCCAACATAGATCCTCGTTAACGGGTTTTAAAGCCCCCTGTACTCATTCCACCTTACGGAGCCTCAAAAGAGTTCCGTATTGTTATTTTTTTTCGTCACTACCCAAAACCCCCCCGTGCCAGGGAGTGGTGTCCGGTTAAGTTGCGCGCCTGCTGCACGCCTTCCTTGTGATGTGGTAGCCGTTTCTCCTCATGCTCCTCCCTCTCCGAATCCGAACCCCTGATTCCCCGCTACCCAACGTTGCTAACATGGTAGGCAGAATTCAATGTCCTCACACCATCGTCATTTGATAGGGCAGACATTTGAAAGATGCTCAACGTCGCCGGCTCGGGGCCATGCGATCGGCAAAAAAAGTTTATCCAGAGTCACCAAAGGACGGGCAGAACCCCGACTTGGTTTTGAAACTAATATAAAGCGCGCTCTTTCACCGGGGGGGGGGGAGTCGGAGCTGGTCGGCATGTATTAGCTCTAGAATTACCACAGTTATCCAAGTAAGATTTGGATCATCTAAGGAACCCTCGACTGATTTAATGAGCAATTCCGCGGTTTCACCGTGTACGAGGTGTGAACTTAGACCCATGCATTGGCTTAATCTTTGAGACAAGCATATGACTACTGGCAGGATCAACCAGAATGCAAACCCCGTGTTCTGCGCGTGGTTCCTCCTCCTCCTGATCCCTTGTCGGACAGAAGAAAGACAGCAACAGCGTCAGCGGCGCCGCATGGGCTTGCCGGTGGGACCGCTCTCCACAGATGATGAGTCCGTGGGCGATCCGCGTTAGCGAGCCGGCGCAAGCGCAGCGCCCGCGAGTCAGGTCGGTTCACTTCACCCGAGACTGCGGTGGCGGGGCGGCGGACAACAGATTTCAGGGCCCAATCGCAAGCGAGAATCCTTCTTCGTTCCGACCGAAACGCAGCCCCCGAGACGGCAAGCGGCAGCAGCAGCAACTCGGGGGAGGGCCGGTCTAGCAGGGGGAGGGGAGAAAGGGAGCCTGTCCCCGAACGGCCTCGCCTCGCCCTCGTTACCACGTGCCGGACCACGACCCGATGGGACCGGGCGGCGCGTCCGTCCTCGCGAGAGAACCAGGCGTTACTCTCTTTCTGAGGCCGCAACGAAGCCGGGAGGGGAGCCTCCTGTCCCCACGCACCTAGGGCCCTCGTTCCCGGGTTGGAGAGAGAACCGGCGAGGGTCGCGCTCTCCCCCCCGTCGTCACCCGATGGCACGCCACCATCTACGGACCGTCAAGACGCCCGACCCCGCGGCAGAGGGACCCAACCAAGTATGTCCGTCGGAGAAACCGCGGCAGCCCCGTTCGAACTCACCACTGGGGACTCACCGGCGCACTGCAAGGGCCGAAGAGCGCTGCAGCCGGCCCCCCGGCCCCGGCCGCACCGGCGGGCAGATCGGCAGCCGAGTGGGCCGCGGATCGATCAATTTATCGCGCGCACCCTTTACCGCCAGGCCACCGGCGACTCAGACCTCGCACGCCGAGCCGCGCTCCGCGAAAATGCCGAAGGGAGTCAGGAGATGCTGTGTACGGAACGGGGCGGACGGACGCGCCGGGGCGAGCAGCCGGGCGAGACGCGGCCCCCCGCGATTCAGCTCGCCGCCCGTTCCCACACCTTAAGCCCAACTTCCAACCCGCTGCGGAAGCTCATGACGGCCGCGGACTACCTAATCTTCAGCCCTTAACATGGCGGCGCCCCGCCTTTCCTGCTCTGGCGCCTTGCCGAGAAGTCTGGTATATGACTGACAGTGATTGTAGTTGCCCCCAGAGGGTCACGTTTGATAGGTCCTTCCCGCCGCCCCCCCCCCACCCCCCAACCCCTCCCCCTCACCCCCCTTTCCTTGGGGGAGTGGATGGGGGAGGGAGTGGGTGGGGTGGGGGGTTTTTCCTTATCTTACTCTGGACTGATTGTTTATTAATTACCAATATATTCTCGGAATTACCGTTTTCCCTCTATTCCCCTTGTTGTTTATGTATGTGTGTGTGTGTGGGTGGTTCGTGTGTGGGTGTTGTGTTGGGTTTTTATTTAATTTATTTATTTAGTTTATTTCAATTGTTACATATTATGATTCTTCCCCACAGATTATTATGTTCTTCCACTGTCCGATGCCCCCCTACCCCCAATCCATTTATGGTTCTTCTCGTTACCTTGTTCTACGTTCGTTATATTTCCTTAGTATTTTAATTTATACCCCCCCCCCCCCCAATGGGGTTTTCCTTGGGGGAGGGGTGGGGGTGTTTCCTCATCTTACTCTCTCGATTGTGTTTATTACAAATATATTCTCGTTATTCTCTATACCAGTGTTATTTATTTATTTATTTTTATTTATTTATTTATTTATTTATTTATTTGTTACATATTATGATTCTTATCGTTATAATTCCTTATGTCGTTCTTCTCACTGTCTGATTGCTATTTACTACCAGTACATTCTCGGAATTATCGTTGTTCTCTATTCGTTATTATAGTTGTCATTATTTTTTATTAATTTATTTTATTTATTTATTTATGATGATTGCTTTATTTATTTGTTATGACTCTTATTGTTATAATTGTATGTTGCTGTTGTTGTTGCTGTCACTGTTATCATTATTATCATTATTGTTATTACTATCTTTATGGTCATTGTTATTGTTGTGTGATATTGTGACTGCTATAGGTATTATCATTATTGTTATTATTATTAATATTGCATTATTACTGTTCTCTTTTGTCTCTGTGTTGTTTTGTTTTCTTCTTCTTTTGGGGGTGGGGGGGTGGGTGGGTTGGTGCTGCATCTTCGGCCTCCGGTCTTCCCCCCCCCCCCCCAAGGAGCGGCCCGAGAGACAACACAGCTGGTGCAACCAGGTCCTCATCATCCTTTCTATTCATTTTCTCTTCTTCTTCTTCTTCTTCATCTTGCCATGATGAGGACCATGACATATGCACATACACATGTCGATCTCTTCGGCATGGCAGGCTT
>JADBJO010035687.1:0-10000 GCA_016801955.1 Conus betulinus | reverse complement strand
GGTCGGAGAGATTAATATGAGAGATAAGAGCAGAGAAGGAGAGAGACCCAGGAGAGACAGAGGAGCCACGCACGCAAACACAACAAACAACAACCACAATACACGCACACGCACGCACGCACGCAAGCACAGCACGCCAGCGGCACGAACACACAACACACACACCCACACACACACTGTCCGTCCGGACGGAAGCGCGAATTCAATATATTGTCATTAATTAATTAATCGGCTATGGTTGTTCTCTGATTCTTTTCTAACCTTGATGTCTTCTGAGTTGTGTTAAGTACCGCTGCCCACCCCGCCGTGAGACAATCATCCCCCCCTTTTTATGATTTTTTGCACACACACCCCTTGGATGTCTCAACGTGTTATTTTACAAGAGAACCGGCGTTACGGTTTTTTTTTTCCGACCTATACCGTTCTTGCACTAGAAACAGGGTACTAATCGAATCTTTCAGACTCTCTATGTGATATCCTAGGTCCAGCTAATTATGAGTAAACAGTTATATTAACTTATATTTTTTACTCAGTTTATTTTTATTTTTCACTACTCTACCCCACCCGCGCCTTCTACCAGCCGCCGTCTCACTAGCATTCAGTCCGGCTCCCCTAATACTCACCCACCCCACCCACACACTGTTCCCACACACACCACCTCCACCACCACCCAACACACACACTATTAAACGCGCATCGCGCCAACACACCACGATCGCTTCAACACTCACACTCGCGGACCTCCGCGGCGCGGGTGACCTTATAATTCCATGCGCCCAACTCACACGACACACACACACCACACACAACACACACCACACACGCATGCACGCCTCTCACACACGCACGCCACGCATGCATGAACACACACACCACACACACACACACACACCAACACACCCACACACACCACACACACACCAAAAGTGTCGGGCACGCACGTGCGGCTATTGATGCTGCTCAATCGTGTATTAACACTGAAACTACAACAGTTACAACTACTACAGCTGCCGTCGTTTTTACCTTCTGGTTGTTCTCGTTACTACTCTCCTTGGCAAAACACCTACCTACTACCACCACACACCACCATCACCACCCGCCCGCGCGCGCCACCACCATTATAACGGACCAAAAACAGGAGGACTTCAACCGACACAACAGTCAGTCGCAAAAAGCGACCAAGTGTGTTCTAGTGATGGGGTTTTTTTTTGGTTTTCCATCATGTGTGTGTAAGGGACTGTTCGATCCTCACAGTACAGCTGTTGCACCGCTGGCTTCATCAGTTTGAATCAGTAGAATGACAGCACGCCTTAGAACATGAATACATGTTTGTGCTGTACCTTACACACACACACACACCAAACACACACAACACACCACAACCACACAGGACACACACCCACAACTGATAATGATAATAATGGCCACAACCAATGTTACGTAGGGTACTCAAGGTCTGACCAGCGCGTTGGGCTAATGCGTAGGTCAGACAACTGCTAATCGCAGCCACGAGACCTCTTCTTTCAAATCTTCATTGCAGTCATTGATTCAATAACCATCTGCTTCCAAATCATGCGTAGTGTGGTCTCAAAACTTAGCGGATGTGGTGTTAGCGTATATGGACTAGTCCGCACGCAGTAACACCTCCTTGATGAAACTGAAACTGACACTTTCTTCTTCTTTTTTTCTAATGGTGACAAATTTAAGGATATAAATGAATGTATGTGCTTGATTCTCCTTCTTTTGAAAATGGTGAAATATTGGAAAAATGGTAGTTTGAATAGTTCTTAGTTATTCAGGTTTAATTTCAAACCATACACATATTTCAGGGAGAGAGAGAGAGGATCCGAAGAGAGAGAGAGAGAGAGACAGGGGAGAGGGACGAGAGAGAGAGGCGAGGAGAGAGAGAGGGAGAGGGGAGAGAGTGGAGATGAGGAGGAGAAGGGGGGAGGAGGTGAGAGGGGGGGGGGGGGGAGGGGGGGGGGGAGGAGGAGAGAGGATGGGAGACATGGGGGGAGCGGGGAACGAGGGAGAGAGGGGAGGAGGGCGGGAGGAAGAGAACGACAGGGGAGAGACGGCAGAGAGGAACGAGAGGAGGGGGGAGGGGGAGAGGAGGAGGGAAGGGGAGAGAGAAGGGGAGGGAGGAGTAGTTGGGAGAGCGAGGAGAGAGTGAGGGAGAGAGAGAGAGAGAGGGAGAGAGGAGGAGAGATGGGGGATGGAGACTGGGGGGGGTGAGAGAAGATTGTGTTGCTGGGTGGTGAGTGAGTGGGGAGGGTGGAGAGGAGACGGGGAGGAGAGATTGAGAGGGGGGGGAGGGCGAGAGGGAGAGAGAGAGAGAGAGATGGGGGAGAGAGCGGGGGGGGAGGGGAGAGAGAGAGCGGACATTCGTGGAGTGAGACGGTGTTAGGGCCTGTTCGAGTTACAGTAGTCGGGAGAGAAGTATGCAAGTGTGTGGGAGTTGTGCGTGTGCAGCGCGCGCGGTGGATGAGTGCGTGAGCGTGCGTGCGTGAGTTGTGCGAGTGAGAGTTGTGGTTGTGTGTGGTGTGAAGGTGGGTGAGTGTGTGTGTGTGAAGAGTGGGGTGTGGCCGTGGGAGGTGGGGTGGGGGAGAGTGTGGGTGGGATGAGAGAGGGTGCTGAGTTGTGGCGAGTGTGTGTGCGTGTTTTTGTGTGGTGGTGCGTGTGTGTGTGAGAGAGACTGCGGGTGTGTGGTGTGAGAGAGTGTGTGTGTGAGGAGGGTGCATGTGTGGGGTGTGGCGTGGTTGTGAGTGGGGTGAGTGTGGTTGTGTTGTGGGCGGGGGGGGGCGGGCGGTGTGTGTGTGTAGTGGGGGAGAAGCGGGAGCGTGAGTGTGTGTGTCGTGTGTGTATTTTGGTGATGTGAGAGTGTGGTGTTTGTGTTGTGGTGCTGTGTGTGTGGAAGACGCCGAGAAGGTGTGAGTGAGAGGAGGGGGGGGGGGGGGGGGGGAGGAGAGATGGGGGGAGGAGTTAGGGAGAGGGGAGATGTCATTTTGGAGTGTGTGCGCGTTCTGTGGACGTGTGGAGTGAGGAGGGAGAGCGTGATGTGCGCTTTACGCGCGCGCGCGGGCAAGTGTCTGCGTGACCGAACTGAGTGTGTGCTGTGTGTGCGCGCGCGCAGGCAATCGCGCGCCTGTGTGTGTAACTGCTTGTGAATGCGTGTATGCATTATCCGACTATGAGAGGCAATGCCTGTATGCAGCGCGTCAGACACCGTGCCTGACACTAGTGCACACCGGCCCTCCCTCAGATAACCTTACGCTCTGTTGTAGGTGTACCGACTCGGACAACCCAGTCACGCATGGCTGACTGTCCGTGCGGCAATCGACGACCCCGTGACGAGGCGATCGAGTGGTGAACCAAGGCAAGCACGCCTGCTGCCATCTGTCGGCCGTTTGTGTAGCCAGTCGTCCGAGTACCCGGCATATGGCGCCCTCATCACATGGTCTCTTCTTATGCCCCCCCCCCCCCCACTCCCCTCCTTGTCCCTCCCCAGCCTCTTTGTCCACCTTCCACCCTTCTCGACTCTACCTGTCGATCACACACACACACAAACCACGCACAACGCACACGACAGCACAAGCGCGCATGGAATGCGCGCACAACACTCACACCAGGCACGCCACATGCGCGCGCGCGGATCGGCTGGTGTGGTGTGCCCGCGGTCAACAGACACAGACAGAGAGATAGAGAAAGAGAGAGGGAGAGAAAGAGGAGAATGAGAGAGTAGAGACAGACAGACAGACAGACAGAAAGAGAGACATAAGGAGAGAGAGGAGAGTGAGCGCGAGAGAGAAGAGAGAGTGACGTGAGAGAACAGAGAGTGATAAAATTATTCATGGACACACTCTGATCCTTGACGAATGCAAGCTAATTAACGTGCCATAAGGCTAAAGGGGGCTTAGTAGAGAAGTGGGCTCGGTTGTAGTGTGAGATAGAAGAGACAGTGGGGGTGGCTAGAGAGAGAGCCAGAGAAGGACAGTGGAGGGGCGCTCTCCTAGAGAGCAGATGGGGAGGAGGGAGGAGGGGAGGGATGAGGGACCAATGAGAGAGAGGAAAGCAAGATAGGGAGGACAAGAGACAGGACAGACCGAGACAAGATGCAAAAAAAAGAGAGGTAGAGAAGCGCATTTCGGGTGGGAAAAGGGGTCTTTACAGGCAAGGAGAGCAGAGAGACAAGGAGAGAGGAGAGAAGAGGGACTCAGGAGAGAGAGACAGAGACAGGAGAGGAAGAAGGACAGAGGACAGAGACAGAGCGAGAGACAGAGGGAAAAGAGAGGACAGACAGACGACAGACAGACAGACAGACCGACAGGACGGGACAGAGAAAGAGACAGTGACAAAGAGAGAGAGAATAGACGAGACAGAGAGAGATGATAGAAAGAGGACAGAGAGAGAACACACACACATAATACACACAGCACGCGCCCCACGCACGCGCGCACGCTCGCACACAAACACACAACACACACACACACACACCACAACACACACACACACGGGACACAGACAGAGAGGACAGACAGAAAGAAGGACAGACAGATGAGACAAGAGAGAGAGAGCGAGAGATATGGAGAGGAGAGAGAGAGAGAGAGAAGGAACGGCAGAGAGAGGGAGAGGGAGAGCAATGATGTATGCATGCCACATGCATGCATCAACTCGCAGAGACTTTCGATGTCACATGCTCGCTAATACAAGCTGTAATTGAGGACGTGTGAGAAATCAAAAGCACGCGCACATGGGGCAAACACACAACCACACACACACACACACACACACACACACACACACGGCAACGCAACGCACGCACGCACGCACGCACGCACGCACGCAGTACCGCACGCACGCACGCACCCACACACGCACGCACGCACGCACGTACTCAACGCACGCATACACCACACACACACGTGCGCGCGCACGCAGGCACGCACGCCACGCACGCACACACACACACACAGAATCACTCTTTACTGAGGAGATGGCACCATCACTGCGCCATAGCAGCTCACGAAACTGATGACGCGTGGAACAAGAATAGCAGCGCTCTCTTCTCTTTGGCTCTCTTACTCACACTTCTCACCACACCCAACTCACACTCTGCGAACCGGCAGAGACGCACAGATCACAGTGGGCATGCACGTACGCAGCGCACGGCACGCGGACCCATGCGAATTGAAGGAATTTAAGACACGACCTCACGTCAACGGTGTGCACAAGGGATGTACGGGGGCACTATGGCCCGGGGGGCGCATGCACGGGGGTTTGTTTTGTCACGGACTTTGTGGTATTGTCGTGTTTGGACGAGGAAAGTTCATTCTGGTAATCTCCCCCTCACTAGGGATTCTGCTGGAGTTCTTATCTCTCTCTCTCTCATCTCCTGTTTCTCTGATTAGGAGCGGCGTCTGGAGACAGTGTGACTACTTTTTAGGACGTAGCTTTGATCATGTAAGTCTAAGCGGTAGACCGATTGTGGTAAGTGACGTCTTGGAGCCGATGGGTGTAGAGGGGAACTATGACTACTGTTCAACGTTTGGGGGGGTTTTCGAATAGATCACTAGTGATGTCAGGAGGGGCGAAAACGTTTGGCTGTGTTAAGGGCTACACTCAAAAACGTTTGGCTGTATTAAGGGCTACACTCAAAAACGTTTGGCTGTATTAAGGGCTACACTCAAAAATGTTTGACTGTATTAAGAAAGGGCTACACTCAAAAACGTTTGGCTGTATTAAGAACGGGCTACACTCAAAACGTGTGGCTGGATTGAGGAACGGCTTCACACTCAAAATCGTGTGGCTGGATTGAGGAAGGGATACTACACCAAAAAAAAAAAAAAAAAAAATTCCAGGCTGTATTCAGGAAAGCTGAACTCAAAGCATGTCGTCTGTGTGTGTGTGTGTGTGCGCGCGCGCGCGCGCGCGCGGCGCGCGTGTGTGTGTGTGTGTGTGTGTGTGTTGTGTGTGTGGTGTGTGTGTGTGTGTGCATGTGTGAGTGCGCGTGCGCGTGTGTGTGTTACAACAAAATAAGCATTAATTAAATAAGCCCTGTGTCTTCTACCCGCGGTGTTCTAACCTTGTGTGAAGGGAACGGTCTTTCATCTACCCGCGGTGTTTCTAACCTTGTGTGAAGGGAACGGTCTTTCATCTACCCACGGGGGTCTAACCTTGTGTGAAGGCAACGGACTTTCTTCTACCCACGGTGTTCTAACCTTGTGTGAAGGCAAAAGGTTGGACTGTGTAGGTCAAGTTATTGTGAGTTTGTGAGACCTGCACTGCTGTGAACTTCACACTCAACATCACTCGGCATGACAAAAGCGGAGAGAGAGAGAGGAGAGAGAGAGTATGACTACACGAGAAACAAACCAGAGAGCGAGAGAGTGGAGAGGGAGGGGAGAGAGAGAGAGAGAGAGAATGGGGAATATGACTAACACAAAAACAAAAGAGAGAGAGAGGGGGGGGAGAGAGAGAGAGAGAGAGAGAGAGAGAGAGAGTGTGTGTGTGTGTGTGTGAGAGCGAGAGAGAGAGAGAGAGAGAGAGGAGAGAGAGAGAGAGAGGAGAGAGAGGAGAGAGAAAGAGGTGAATACGAGAGAGAGATAAAAGAGAGTAAGTAAATGATGGGAATACGAATATGAATAATTACAAAAAAAAATAGAGAGAGAGAGTATGAATAATGATAATAATAATAATAATAATAGAAAAAAGAGAGAGAGAGAGAGAATGATAATGATGACAGAGAGAGAGAATATGATAATAATAAGAGAGAGAGTGACAGACAGACAGAGAGAGAGAGACAGCAATAGAGAGAGAGAGAGAGAGAGAAGAGCCGTTCTACAGCCATTATTAATGCTGGTATTGATTACCTTTTTTTCTCTTCTCTCCCTCCCTCCACCCTGCTAACGGGACAATCGCGGCGTTTTTTTGAGTTTCGACTTGGATGGAGAGAGGTTTGTTTGGTTATCACAAGCCATAGGCGCTTGAAAGAGCTCTCACGCTGAAGGAAATAATCTTCCAACACACCAGTGGTGTAGCGGTTAACCGTGGCAGCGGGTTGATTGCGGACTGGGACAGAATTTGTGGGTTCGAATCCCATCTAAAGCATAGTATTCCCCCATCAAAATACGGATTTGCAATTCAAAAACATGACGTGTAAGTACAGCTGGATAATGTAAATGTATTGAAGATAGAAAAAAAATCATTTTTGACGACAGTTCTGTCAAGGTAGAATATACCTTTGAACACAAACGCGCGCACACACACACACACGCGCGCGCGCGCGCGCGCGCACACACACACACACACACACACACACACACACACACACATATATATATATATATATAACACCCCCACCCCCCTCCACAACACCCACACACACTTTTAAAGAAAAATCCCAGACAGGTAGTTAAAGATGAGCTTTCTTTGGGGGATGTAGAAATGACTGTATAATAAGAAACTTCGCTCTACATTTGTACAAAGTATTCAAAACAAGACAAGTCGTTCAGTCTTTGGCCATATTGCAATGGGACTGTTCATTACAAGATTCTATTTCTCTGTCATGGACGTTGTCTGTGTTCTCTGCACGATGTCTGGCATGCAGGATTGGACGTTGTCTGTGTTCTCTGCACAATGTGTAGCATGCAGGATTGGACGTTGTCTGTGTTCTCTGCACAATATGTAGCATGCAGGATTGGACGTTGTCTGTGTTCTCTGCACAATGTGTAGCATGCAGGATTGGACGTTGTCTGTGTTCTCTGCACAATGTGTAGCATGCAGGATTGGACATTGTCTGTGTTCTCTGCACAATGTGTAGCATGCAGGATTGGACGTTGTCTGTGTGCTGTGCACAATGTGTAGCATGCAGGATTGGACGTTGTCTGTGTTCTCTGCACAATGTGTAGCATGCAGGATTGGATGTTGTCTGTGTTACTGTGCACAATGTGTAGCATGCAGGATTGGACGTTGGTCTGTGTTCTCTGCACAATGTGTAGCATGCAGGATTGGACGTTGTCTGCGTACTGTGCACAATGTGTAGAATGCAGGATTGGACGTTGTCTGTGTTCTCTGCACAACGTGTAGCATGCAGGATTGGACGTTGTCTGTGTACTGTGCACAATGTGTAGCATGCAGGATTGGACGTTGTCTGTGTACTATGCACAATGTGCAGCATGCAGGATTGGACGTTGTCTGTGTACTGTGCACAATGTGTAGCATGCAGGATTGGACGTTGTCTGTGTACTGTGCACAATGTGCAGCATGCAGGATTGGACGTTTTCTGTGTGTGTCTCTACACAATGTGTAACATGGATTGGACGTTGTCTGTGTACTTTGCACAATGTCTGGGCATGCAGGATGGATTTGTGACCTCTTCATGGCAGAGGATCAGTGTTGTATGCCTAAAAGATCACACACTCAATTGAAATGGGTGCTTAGACTTTAACTGAATACAATTCTAAATCTAAGTTCTGAACACACACACTCTCTCTCTCTCTCTCTCTCTCTGTGCGTGTGCGTGCGTGCGTGCGTGCGTGTGTGCGCTGTGCGTGCGTGTGTGTGTGTCTGTGTGTGCGTGCGTGTGTGTGCGAGTGTGTGTGCGAAATGGTGTGTGCGTGAATACAATTCTAAATGCGTGCGTGTGTGTGTGTGTATGTGTGTGCGTGTGTGTGCATGTGCGTGTGTGTGCATGTGCGTGTGTGTGTGTGCGTGTAAGCGTGTGTGTGTGTGTGTGCGTGTGCATGTGTGTGTGTGTGTGTGTGTTTCGCTGTTGGGGTGTGTGAGTTGGGCAGTGTGAGAGCAGCGGGGGAGGGGAGAAGATAGATAGACAGAAGACGGAACATTGACAACGACAATGACCGGTGACAGTTCCAATGTATAGCAACTGCAGGTGGAAACCGAAACAAACTGATGGGGAAAAAACAAACAACAAAACAAAACAATA
This sequence comes from Conus betulinus, assembly GCA_016801955.1. Lineage (NCBI taxonomy): Eukaryota > Metazoa > Mollusca > Gastropoda > Neogastropoda > Conidae > Conus > Conus betulinus. Next base: position 1,056 of record JADBJO010035687.1, on the reverse strand, counting down.
CTCTACTGCCGATCGAAAGAAACAAACAAATGGCAAAACAAAACACTTCTGATTTGTCCCTGTCGTTCGCAGTACAGTAATTTTTCTGTTAAGCATGATGGTGATCAATCATCACAAACATTCTTTTTCTGTTTGTGTTTTTTTTTTTTTTTTTTTTAATTAAAAAAGAGAAAGACAAAGACAAGAAAAGAAACAAGCGCCTGTTCCCTCACTATTGTCTTCGCGTCACAAGGAAACTGACGTCACCAAGGCATCAGCTGTGCATAGAAGAGAGAGAGGGAGGGGGTAAGGGGGGGTGGTCGATACTGTGCCCCTTTCACGAGAGAGAGAGAGAGAGAGAGAGAGGGAGCAGTGACAAGTTCAATACCGCCACTTCGACTTGTCTTTGCCCAACCTTCCGCTCCCCCCACTCAATCGGACATGACTTGGGGGACAGGCCTCAGATTGGCCGCGCGCACACACACACACACACACGCACGCGCACGCACGCACACACACACACACACACACACACACACACAACAACGTAGGGCCCCCAGTCAAACGTGCGACAACCCGGACGATTGAGTCATTGCCTTTTCAACACAGGTCGGCCACTGACTTGGGAAGCGGAATAATGAATGAGTTACGCAGATTGCATTGTTCGCACCCGACAACTCTCTCTACCCATTTCCGCCTGCCTCGGACAATAAAAGGGCTATAGATGTGTGTGTATGTGCGTTTGGGTGGGTGGAGGTGTGGAGGTGGAGGTAGACAGGGGGGGGGGGGGGGGGGGAGGGGGGGGGGGGGAGGGAGGGGTGAGGGGGGGGGGGAGGAGGCAGGGGAGTGCAGCGGCAGATGGTTGGATGAGGGGTGGGGAAGGAAGGGGGGGAGAGGGGGATGGAAAGAGAGAGAGAGAGAGAGAGAGAGAGAGAGAGAGAGAGAGAGCAGGGAGTTTTTGTTTGTTACCTTCTGGCCAAGAAGGTCATGTTTTCACTCGCAGCTGTTAGGTGGCCTTGGGCTGACTGTCTCTCAGCAAGATCACGTAAAAACTTACAGAACCAGTTCAAGCTGGAG
>JADBJO010035686.1:0-11953 GCA_016801955.1 Conus betulinus | reverse complement strand
TCCCACGCTTCCTCCCTGGTGATTGCGCACAGGCACGCGTCACAAACGCATGCATGCACAGACCTATCTCTCTCTCTGTCCCTCTCTCTGTCTCTCTCTCTCTCTGTCTCTCTCTCTCTCTCTCTCTCTCTCTCGCACACACACACACCACACACACACACACACACCACACACACACACACACACACACACACACACACATACACTCACATGCACACACACGCGCGCCCGCGCACACATACTCACACACACACACAGCGCAGATACACACACACACACACACACACAAACACACACACACACACACACACACGCACGCACGCACGCACGCGACGCACACACACACACACACAAAACACAGACACACCACACACACACACACACACACGTGCGCGCACAAACGTCTGCATGTCAAGCACGCAAAAAGCACACACATACGACTGACTGAAACATTTACTGTCAGATAACAAGTGTGTTGTACTGACAGCACACACACACACACACACAACACACACCACACACACACACACACACACACAAACACACACACACACTTGTACGCACGCACGCACTCACACGTACACGCACGCACATACGCACGCACATACGCACGCACACACGAACTCTCTCTCTCTCTCTCAACACCACACACACACACACACACACACACACACACACACACACACACACACACACACACACACACACACACACACACACACACACACACAACACAACAGAATGGTAGACGTAGGAGGAAATGAGAGAGAGAGAGAGAGAGAGAGAGAGAGAGAGAGGAGAGAGAGGAGAGAGAGAGAGAGAGAGAGAGAGAGGAGAGAGAGAGAGAGAATCGATCAGAACGATGCCATGTTCCCTCTACTTCAAAGGAAATGGCAACAGATTCTGGTCTCTGTCATAGCAGCATGGTGTATTTGCCACGACCAGGTGATCACTAAGCCAGCACCACCCCCATCCTCCTGTCATAGCAGCATGGTGCATTTGCCACGACCAGGTGATCACTAAGCCAGCACCACGCCCCATCCTCCTGTCATAACAGCATAGTGTATTTGCCACAATCAGGTGATCACTAAGCCAGCATCACGCACCATCCTCCTGTCATAACATCATGGTGTATTTTGCCACGACCAGGTGATCACTAAGCCAGCATCACACACCATCCTCCTTCCCCTCAACAACCCTAGCGGCGTCTTTCTCTCTCAGCTCTCTGAAACGACGGAAGCGGGAAATGGACAGTGTGCGCGTGACACCGGAAATCCAAGCCCCACCCTGTGGTACACAGGTTAGAGCTTTGGAAACTGACATGTGTACAAGAGCCGGAGGCATCTTTCTCTCCCCCCTCCCTCTCCACTCAGCCCTGTTTGATACATTTGTTGTTAACGTTGTAGCCATTCTTATTATCGTTAGAATGCTCATTTGTATAGTTGCCCTGAGAGATGGAGGAAGGGGGAGGGGTGGGGGTGTGGGTGGAAGGAGGATCTTATATGAGGGGTGAGGAAGGAGGTGTCACACGAGGGATGAGGAAGAGGGGTCATACGAGGGGTGAGGAAGGAGGTGTCACACGAGGGGTGAGGAAGGAGGTGTCACACGAGGGATGAGGAAGGAGGTGTCACACGAGGGGTGAGGAAGGAGGTGTTCACACGAGGGGTGAGGAAGGAGGTGTCACACGAGGGATGAGGAAGAGGGTGTCACACGAGGGATGAGGAAGGAGGTGTCACACGAGGGATGAGGAAGAGGGTGTCATACGAGGGGTGAGGAAGGAGGTGTCACACGAGGGATGAGGAAGAGGGTGTCACACGAGGGATGAGGAAGGAGGGTGTCACACGAGGGATGAGGAAGAGGGTGTCACACGAGGGATGAGGAAGGAGGTGTCACACGAGGGATGAGGAAGAGGGTGTCACACGAGGGGCGTGAGGAGGAAGGAGGTGTCACACGAGGGATGAGGAAGAGGGTTTGTCACACGAGGGATGAGGAAGAGGGTGTCACACGAGGGATGAGGAAGAGGGTGTCACACGAGGGATGAGGAAGGAGGTGTCACACGAGGGGTGAGGAAGAGGGTGTCATACGAGGGGTGAGGAAGGAGGTGTCACACGAGGGATGGAAGAGGGTGTTCAACGAGGGTGGGTGTCACACGAGGGGTGAGGAAGGAGGTGTCACACGAGGAGGAGGAAGGAGGTGTCACACGAGGGTGAGGAAGGAGGTGTCATACGAGGGGGGAAGGAGGTGTCACACGAGGTGTGAGGAGGAGGTGTCACACGAGGGATGAGGAAGGAGGTGTCATACGAGGGGTGAGGAAGGAGGTGTCACACGAGGGGTGAGGAAGGAGGTGTCATACGAGGGGTGAGGAAGGAGGTGTCATACGAGGGATGAGGAAGGAGGTGTCATACGAGGGGTGAGGAAGGAGGTGTCATATGATGGATGAGGAAGGTGGTGTCATACGACGTGTGAGGAAGGTGGTGTCATACGACGTGTGAGGAAGGTGGTGTCATACGACGTGTGAGGAAGGAGGTGTCATACGACGTGTGAGGAAAGGAGGCGTCATACGACGTGTGAGGAAGGAGGTGTCATACGAGGGGTGAGGAAGGAGGGTGTCATACGAGGGGTGAGGAAGGAGGCGTCATACGAGGGGTGAGGAAGGAGGTGTCATACGAGGGGTGAGGAAGGAGGTGTCATACGAGGGGTGAGGAAGGAGGCGTCATACGAGGGGTGAGGAAGGAGGTGTCATACGAGGGGTTAGGATGGAGGTGTCATACGAGTTTTAGTGCTGGCAGAGTGCTTTCCAATGCTTTGATAGCCAGCCCCTTATCACGTTCGGCATAAACAGAAATTCATTTTGATTACGTGACAGCACATCCCAGGGGGGAGGATCGCGGGTTCGATTCCCGTCAGAGTCATGTGTGATTTTTCTGCTCCGTCCGGCTCCTACCCAGAGTTGAGTTTGCTACGGGCTCAGTTTGGGAAGACTGGGACCACACAGTCGAGTTTCATCCACTTTATGGATGCGTCTCTGAGAGTGTGTTGCTCAAATTTCCTGACCAACACTGCAGGTGTCTATATCTCTCGGGCCTGGTTGACGCCGGTATATATTATGAAAGGAAGCGTAGAGTACAGCCCTGTCATGTAGTCTCAGACCGAAATGAAAATCCGTAGCATCATCTTTATCATCCTCATTTTCATCATCAGCATTTAAAAAAAAAAAAAAAACTGTCTCAAATTCTGTGGCCCTTCATGCCCTGTCCTCATGGTAACCTCAGTTTCGATGTCCTCTCCACGTCTGTGGCCTTGGTTTGGTTCCGTCGGGGTCACCGTATCGGCGAGTCCATGGGGGCTGTCGTTGGACGGACGTGGTGGCGCCCTCCGGAGGGAGAGCTCACTCACGCCGGCTCCGCGACTAAACAATTATTGTCGTCAGTAGGGGGGCATAGTAGGTGGTGTCCTGCGTATGTTAGATCAGAACAGGCGCCACTGAACACCACCGAAGTGACTCGGCAGCAGTGCAGTGTCTCCTCCGGTGGGTTGCCTCTTGATGACTTGACATTGACCTGCTCCCTGTGAGGTAGGTACAGCATAAAAAAAAAGAAAAAAGAAAAAAAAGAGAAAAATGTGATCGTCCACACTTTCAACCGGAGAGGTCAGATTTTGGATCAGTGAAAACTTTGGTTTGCCACCTTTCGTCTACCCCCCCCCCCCCCCCCCCCCCATTCCACCCCTGCACACACACAGACACAGACACAGACACACACAACACACAGAGACCAGACGGACAGACGACACAGACACCCACACACACACACACACACACACACACACACACACGCACGCACACACACACACACACACATACACGCACACACACACACACGCGCGCGCGCGCGCGCGCGCGCGCGCACGTACACGTATGTAATGTGGGAGACGTACATAGAGTGACGTGGATATGGTGAGAGAGATGGTGAGAGAGAGAGAGAGAGAGAGAGAGAGAGAGAGAGAGAGAGACAGACAGACAGACAGACACAGACAGACAGACAGACAGACAGACAGACAGACAGAGAATTGATTAGAACGATGCTATAATAAAGTCTTTATCTGGGCTGATCTACCACAATGAAATCTGTATGTGTGCTGATCTCTTATTACAATGCAGTCGTCATAATGTGTTGATCTCTTACAATTCAGTCTCTGTATGTGTTGAGCTCTTGCCCTTCAGTCCTTATATGTGGTGATCTCTAGCAGTCAGTCTTTTAGATGTGCTGATCTTCTACAAGACGTCTTTACATGCGCTAATCAAGGCTTGGTATGTCTAGTCTTCAACGATCAAGTCTTTTATATGTGGCTGACTTCCTATGATTGATTTTCCCATGTACATTTATAATGCATGGGAAGGCCGCAATATATGTTTTGTGATCTTTTTTATGACAAGTGTTTATACAAGTGTGTATATATATATATATATATATATATATATATATATATATATATATATATATATATATATAGTATATATGTGTGTATATGCTCATTTTAGTAAATCAAGTAGTCACATGTGTTAACAATCTTACGAAGAAGTCTTGTACTTTCTAATTCCTGTGAGCATGTCTTGATGTTGACTAATATCATGCCATTAATCTTTCATGTATGTGAACTTCAATATGACTTCCGTCTTTACGTACGCTTCTCTCATAGGGTTAAGACACTGTTCATGTTGTAATGTCCACGTAGGCTCCTTTGATGACGACTTGTCTTTCCTGCTCTCCTTTAATCAAGTCTGAATGTTTGCCTTGCAACCGAACACACACCAGTGTCCACTTGGCCTGACGAGTCTGCGCGTGACAGCTTCCTGTGCCAACGGAAGCGGAAAGAGAACAATGTGATCGGTGGAGCGAAGATGCAAGCGGCAAAGTGTGAATTGATTTTAACTTGATGAAATTGCCCTTTTGCTTTGTCTGTCTGAATGTCAGTTTCATTGTCTGTCTGTCTGCCTGTCTGCTGTCTGTCTGTCTGTCTGTCTGTCTGTCTGTCTGTCTGTCTGTCTGTCTCTCTCTCTCTCTCTCTCTCTCTCTCTCCTCTCTCTCTCTCTCTCTCTCTCTCTCCCCCCCCCCCCCCCAGCATAGGCGCCATATAAGTAAGAACAACAATAATAATTACAATAACAATAGTGATCATGATGATTGTAATAATAATAATGATAATAAAATAATAATAATGATAATTATTATCATTATAATGATAAAATAATAAAAATGATAGTAATAAAAAAAATAATGAAAATGATTATTATCATTGCTATTATAATGATAATAGCAATAGTCATAATAATAATGATATGTATTATCTGCTTACTTAAGTAGGATGAATCGGACGTCCCCGTGTCCTGGAAGTGTCTTCCCCGCAGGGTGCTGTAGCTCCCGGTCAGTCCTCGTGGGCTGCTACTCTCTTCACTCCCATCTCACCCAGGATGTTCTGTCTCATCTGACACAGTTGGCCCTTGATACCTTCGCTGCCGACAAACCCACACCTCTCTGCTTCATTCAGTATTCCACACCTCACATCACATCGATGGTGCTGGTGTCCTAGCTTCCATGTCATAGCTCAAACGTTTTCATCTACCCTTGCTCATCTTTCCGTGCCGCCTCAGCGGCATTGCTCCAAGACTGCTCATTTCGACTTCCCAATGCATAACCACACACCCAGCTGTCAAAGTCCGTTACGGTAGTCCTAAGAGCGAGCACTAAGAGTTGTTCCAAGGCAACACACCAGCGGAGGCCCTGCCCTGCTGCCGAGTCATTGCTATGATGATAAGTGGTTACAACGCACGCAGGGCGCCACTCACTAGACCCCGAAGTGACCGTGACGGCTTTGTCGCACGCTGAGGTGACGTGTTTGTCTGTCTCACTCTGTGAGGCAACACCACGTCTATCCAACCGTAGTTCGTGTGAACTTGCTAATGCTGACGATGTTAACGAGGTCACCACAGGCATGGCATACATGGAGAGGACAACGAATCCAAGGTCACCGCACGGGTATGGATGAAGAACTACATCATTAACCAGCCGCCGTGGCGAAGTGGTTAGCGTCGCGGACTCCCGGCTGGGAGGTCGTGGGTTCGAATCCCATCAGAAGTCATGTGGGTTTTTTTCTGCCCCGACCGGCTCCTACCCAGAGTTGAGTTTGCTGCGGACTCAGTTGGGAAGACTGGGACCACACAGTCGATTTCATCCACTTAATGGATGCGTTTCTGAGAGTGTTGCTCAAATTTCCTGACCAACACTGCAGGTGCTTGTATCTCTCGGGCCTGGTTGACGCCGGGATATATTATGAAAGGAAGCGTAGAGTACAGCCCTGTCATGTAGTCTCAGACCGAAATGGAATCCGTAGCATCATCTTAATCACCCTCATTCTCATCGATCAGCATAAAAAAAAAAAACTACATCATTTGTTTTTCATTGACGATCGATGAGGATGAAGATGATGAAGATGATGCTATGGATGTCTATTCTGCCCTGAGACCACGTGGCAGGATTGTACGCATCATATATCTCGGCGTCATAGCATATCCAGGCGAAAGAGATACAGACACTTGCAGTGTTGGTCAAGAAATGTCAGCAACACTCTCAGAGACGCATCCATTTAGTGGATGAAGCTGGACTGCCTGGTCCTAGGTGCTTCCATTTGAACTCATCGCCACATTCGACTCTGAGAGCTGACCAGGGTCATAGAAATTCCCCAAATAAATTCCTCTCTCTCGTATCGAACCCTAAACTTTCCAAACCGCAAGCCCCCGACGCCGACTTGCATTACAGCGGCTTTTGCCGTGGAAGTACTTGAGTGGAAGCCCATTTCCACACAGGGGATTTCATTCATCTCATGGATCTTTTTACGAGTGTTCTAAAAAGGACCGTATCTGCTCCATTAAAGACTTACATGAACATGAGGTCATGATAGCAGCAGCACCGTAGACAGGCGCTCTTGTGAGTGACACACCCACACTCACTGAGATACGTTTGTGCACACGAGAAGGCAGGCAAGCCCCTCATTTCCCTTCACACACTTACACACACACACACCACACACACACACACACACACACACACACACACACACACACACCACACAGAACGTAACACACACACACACACACACACACACACACACACCACACACACACACACACCACACACACACACACGTGCGCCCGTACATATCGTATTATTTCGATCTTTAAACCAGACTGAGCGCCCAGAGATAGAAACCTCTGCATTGATCTTCCCTGGAGCGTAAGAGTAGCCGGCATTGCGCAACTCAATAGCCTGAAGAGAAATGTGTGTGTGTGTGTGTGTTGTGTGTGTTGTGTGTGTGTGTTGTGTGTGTGTGCGCGCGCGTGTGTTTGTGTGTGTTGTGTGTGTGCGTGTGTGTGCGTGTGCGTATGTGTGTGCGTGTGTGTGTGTGTGTGTGGTTGTGTGGTGTATGTGTGTGTGTGTGTGTTGTGTGTGTGTGTGGTGTGGTGTTTTGTGTGTGTATGTATGTGTGTGGTGTGGGTGTGTGTGTGTGTGTGTGTGTGTGTGTGGTGTGCTGTGGCTGTGTGTGTTGTGTGTGCTTGGGTGTGTTGTGGGTGTGCGTGTGTGTGTGGTGAGTCCCATTGTGTGTTGTGTGTGTGTGTGTGTTGTGTGTGTGTGTGCAGTGTGAGAGAGGATTTGTGTTGTGCGAGCGTGCGCGGCTGGCGTGTTGTAGCCAGAGAGTGCCGAGAGGAATGAGTTTTCCTCGCACCATTGGTCCCCTCAACATTTCCCTCCGGCAATGGCCTCTTCCCTCCCTCCTCAACCCCTCCCCCTCCCCTCCCTACCCATCACTTGTCTCCTCCTCCAACTAATTGCATTCTGTTCTCTCTCTCTCAACAGGAGATCTCTCGTCTCTCTCTCCTCTCTCTCTCCTCCTTCTCTTCTCATCTCCCTCTCCTCTCTCTCTCCTCTCCCCTCTCCTCTCTCTCTCCTTCCTTCGCATTTTTTGTCCCCTACTCAACTCTGCCTTGCAACACCCATAATTGAATTCCGTTCCATTTTTTTCCTTTCAGGTCAACAGCAGAATTCTCCCTCTCTCCCTCTCCCCCCTCCTCACTTTTCTCTCTCTTCGCTTCTTTTGTTTCTCTCTCTTCTCTCTCTCTCTCCCTCTCGCCTCTCTCCTCTCTCTATCTCTCTCCTCTCTCTCTCTCTCTCTCTCTCTCTCTCCTCTCTTCCTCTGAATAAGATCTTCATGAATCAAAGGCGCTGGTGGAAGAGAACCCCACTGAGGGGGTTAGTCTGATTTCCATAGTCTGATTTTCCACCATTACCCGTTCTAGAGGTGTAACCTAACCTCTCTCTGCTCTCTCATTACTCTCCTATCTCTCTCTCTCTCTCTCTCTGCCTCACACACCACACACCACACACACACACACACACACACAACCACACACGCAAACACGCGCGCGCGCGCGCGGCGCGCGCGCTCACACACACAATGACGGAGGCAACGTACACACCATAGACTGACGCAGCCTTCTGTTGAGAGTGAAGAAAAATTATGAGATTTATATGAGATTTAGGTGCTCTATCATCATCGTCATGGTCGTCGTTGTCGTCCTCTCCTCCTTCACCTTCCTCCTCTCTCCTCCTCCTTCTCCTCCTCATCATCATATCAACGTCGTCATCGTCGTTGTCGTCGTCATCATCATCATCATCATCATCATAATCATCAGCAGCAGCAGAGCAGCAGCAGCAGCAGCAGCAGCAGCAGCATTATAGTCCGTCAGTGGTCGTCGTGTCGTCGTCGTCGTCATCATCATCATCATCATCATCATATCATCACCTCATCATCATCATTTTCTTTCTCATCTTGCTTTCTCATCCTCTTTCTCTGTCTCTACTTTTTGGTTTCTTCTCACCTTTTCCTTCTTAATCCTCTTTCTCTGTCTCTTCTTTCGTCTTCTTCTCCACCTTTTCCTTCTTAATCCTTCTTTCTTCCTCTTTCCACCTCTTCTCGTCGTCATTTCTCTATCCTTGTCCTTATTTTTCCCTTATATTTTAAAACCAAGCTCACATCTTTTGTGCTATTACTTTATGACTATTTTGTTCAACGTACATCAATTAAATAGCAGACAGGCGCACTGGAAAAAAAAAGCAACAGAAGAAAAACAAGAACAGAAAGTAATCATTCAAATGTTTTAAATATATGATGAATAATGAGATAGCGTGTTAACGTTACAAAAAGATACTATCTGAAATAAAACGTAGAAAGCAATGAAGTGCATGAATATATACCAAACACTGCAGACCTACATCCCATTTCCGCACCGTACCCCCTTTGTGCCTCCTTCTCCTCCCTTCCTAACACACACACACACACACACAACACACACCACACCACAACACACAACACACACAGCAACCACACACACACACACAACACAAACACACACACACATAAGTTGCGCGCACGCGGGGGCTTACACGTTGACATACGTTACGTCCGGCTCGGCACGGCCTGCACAAAAATACACACACGCACGGCCACTAAGGACACACACACACACACACACACACACACACACCACACACACACACACAAACACACACACACACACCACATAGGCACAATTTTATGGTGAGAGCGCGCTGCGCCATACAAGATACATTACATTACATACGTGTCAGGTCGCGACGCATGAACACAATAACACACGCACTACGAACAATGATACACAACACACAAGAACACTCGACACACCACAAACACACACACACACACACACACACTCGCGCACGCACGCACGCAACGCACACGCAAGCACGACACGATCGCGACGCCAAGCATCACACGCGCGAACACGCACACACTGCACACCACATAAAGTCAACGCGCATACACGCGGCGCACAGGCACGCACGCCACACTACATAAACAAAAAAGACAAGCAAACCAAAACACGCCTCTTTAAATTAAACGAATGAGTGATGAATTGAATATAGAAAATATGCATATGAGCAGCGGACCAGGCTTCTGCTTGTAATGCTATCCTGCCAAGACTAAGGGAAAGACTCTCGACAGACAAGAAGAAACTGAATATGTAAAAAAAAAGGAACGGGAAAAAGAAAGGAAAGAGAAAAGGAAAAAAGGAAGGGAAGAAAAGAAAAATAAAGAAGTTGGAAGGTGATTAACGAAAGGAGAAAGAAAAGAAGAAGAACGAGAAAAGAAGGCAATAGGAAAAGAAAGAATGGGAAAGAGAAGAAAAATTTTATTCGTCGTCAACGATCAAAATCGGGATGGAAAGAGGAGGAAAGGGAAGACAATGAGAAAGCTCAGGCATTATAAGTGAAATGAATAGATGAAGAGGGTGATCAAACAATATTATTAAATGGTTTGCATTAATAAAAGATACGAAAACGAAAAGAAAAAAAACAATAAAAAAAACCAATAAAAAACAAAACCACACAATCAAATAAAATTGCAAAGAGATAAAAAGAAGCAAAAACAGATAAGACGAAAATAAAAAAAAAAACGAAAAAAAGAAAAAGAACAGTACAAGGAAAAAACACACAGAAGAGAAGCCATAAAGAGAAGCAGAAGCAAAAGAAAGAAAAAAGAACGAAAAAAACGTATACGATGAAGGGGGAAAGAAAAAAAAAAAAAAAAAAAAATGCGAAGAGAGACAGAAGAAGAAAAGGCATAAATGAAGATTTTAAAAAAAGAAAAAAAAGGAAGAAGAAAAAGAATAAGAAGAAAGAAAGAAGAAATGAATAAGATTAAAAAAAAAAAAAAGGGAAAGAAGAAAGAAGAAGAAAAAAGAAGAAACGAAAAAGGACACAGCGCGAGGAATCTGAAGGAAAGAAAGACAAGGGAGAAAAAAAAAAAAGGGGAAAAAAGAGCACGCGAGGAATAGGGGAAAACATAGGAGGAAAAGGAAGGAAGCGGAAAGGCAAGGGGAAAACAAGGAAGAGGAAAAAAGAAGGGGGGGGGGGGGGGGGGGGGGGGGGGGGGGGGAAGGGGGAAAGGGGAGGAGGGGGCGGAGAAGGAAGGACGGGGGGAAGGGAAAGGAAAGAAAAAAGAAAGAGAACCAAAAAAAAGAAAAGAGAGAAAGAACCAGCTGTAAAGATTAGAGAAGAGAACATTAGGTGAGGAATGAGGAAGAAAAAAAAACAGAAAAAGATGGAATGATGGAAATAAAGACCGAATATGAAGGAAAAAAAAAAAAAGAAGGGAAGACAATGATTAAGGGGAAATGAGACAATATGAAAAAAAAAGGAACCCGAAGACCGGAACAAAACCAAAAAAAAAAAAAAGACAGAAAACACAAAGAGAGAGACAGGTGGACTCGTGAACGAATGAAGGAGAGCAAGAAAAAAAAAAAATAAAGGGAACCTAAGAACGAACACAAAGGAAAACAGAAAGACAGAAATAGAAGAAAGAATGAGGAGAACGAAAACGAAAACAGAAGAGAACATAGAAAGGGAAAGAAAACCAATGAGAGAACGAACCATAAACAGAAAGAGAAAGGGAAGAAAAGAATGAGAGTGATGAGGAGAACGAACGAAACAGAAGAAAGGGGAAGAAAGAATGAGGAGAACGAAAGAAAAGAAAGAAAGGGACGAATGAAAGACAGAAGGAAAAAGGAAACGAAACAAGACGACGAAGAGAGAAACGAACGAAACATGAGAAGAAAGGAAAGAAAGAATGAAGAAAAGGGTGGAGAGAGAACGAACGAATACCCCGACGAAGAAAGGAAAAAGAATGAAAGAAACGAACAACAGAACAGAAAGGAAGAACGGAAGGGAAGAATTGAAAATAGAAATAACGACAAGTCAATTGTAGGAGAGGAAAAAAAAAAAAGAAAAAGGAAAGAGGGGGAAAATATTGAAGAAGGAAAGAAACAATACAAGAAGGGATGATAGACAAAGTGAAAAAAAAA
>JADBJO010035685.1:0-11954 GCA_016801955.1 Conus betulinus | reverse complement strand
CCCTATTAACCCACCACACTCAGCCTGGCCCAGTTCTAACTTCTGCGCGGCTTCTGAAAGCAGTGTGTCACTGTTTAATCTGCCCAGAATGACCAGATGTAGGCATAAACTGAGGAAAATCAAAATCACGGATCGTGTGATTTACTCACATGGGGGGGGTGCGGCGCGCCGCGCACACTACACACGACAGATAAACCTTCTTTTCGTAAGCACTACCACATTGCCTTCCCCTCCCCATTGGCCTGCTTTTCACCACCATTTTTCAACAGCCTACAAAATGCACCACCATGCTCACAGACTGTTTCTCCCTCGCCCCCCCCACCCCACCCCCCCTTCGCCACTCCTCCTCTCCATCCTCTCTACCCCCTGTACCCAGCCTCCTCCCTGCCACTCCCTACCTACCCTCCCCCCCTCTGTTCCTGCAACCCTTCCACCATGGCCGACACTGAACCCTGTTGTATATACGTGTTTACCTTGATCCGAGTAAATCGAATAATAATCTATAAATACTTACGCAAGACAGATTATAATACTAAACATGAATTAGTATGGCAAACAAATCGATAATGAATTAAAATGTAAAGGAGCAAAATTCTTCCCTTCCGTGCACCTGTTACAGAGCTTAGTTACTTGCCCTTTTATTTTTGTCGTTTTTGCTCTAACTTAATGGCACTAGGTTGGTGTGATGTTTTATATTTCATGTTTTATTTAAATGCACTTCTATTACTCCAAAACACGCAATATTTTGTGTTTAAAAAAAACTGCGATTGCCCAGTATATCTTGCGAGAATTTTTCGCATTGTAATCATGTTATCGCAGATAAACTCTGTTTTTCTAACAAGAGTGACGGGAAATGACCTTGATTTAAATTGATTACAAGATACAACCAAAAAAATCGAATCAAATAAAACTCTCTTGTTAAACCAAACACAACGAATGCCCTTCGTGGAATTATTGGGGAGCTTGAACTTACTCCTCTACACTGGTTGTTTATCACATGATTGCCATAAGTGCCGATTAAGAGTCATACGCCCTACATTCTGGGTGCAGAAATGTTTAAAAGCGAAGGTTAAAAAGATCTTTGAGGATGGTTTAATACTGTGCTGTGAATGCGATGATTTATTGAAATAATTGAATGAATAAGTAAAGAAAGACAAATCTACAGGCGGTGAAAGCAAAAAATGCACTTGGCAGCTGCTTTAAACAAAGCGTTGATCCCCTTCTTATTTAAAAAAAAATTTTCTTTTACAATTGCTAAGGCATCTTTAAACGCACACAAATTTCATTTTTAAAACAATCAGAACAACAAAATTTATTAAAGTAAACATTTTACTGTATTTATTAGTCAACAAATGAAATGTTGGATACAGTGATGAAGGGACATTGCTAGATAATTTAAAAAAAAATCCCTTGACAGGCGATGGGCCATAAAAAAAAAAAAATATTAAATTTAGAGATATCATAAGGCTTCATTCATACTCCGCCAATGTATTTAATTAGCGATTTTGGTGTAATTTTTTGTCCTACCGCCTCGGGGGGTAATATAATGAAACATATCAGTATCCAGTATCGCAGAATAGGTAAAGCAGAGGGGACGACAGTTAATATGCTTCCTAGATGTTACAGCTTCTTGTGATAGGGTCCTACTCTCAAAAAGGGGCCGTGGGGAAGGTAAAGGTGTGGTACCATCTATCTATTTTCTATCAATGTATGTGTGTGTGTTGTACATTTTAACAACTACAGGGCAACATTACGCAGATGAGACGCCCTTAGTGCGAAATTCCAACACAGCAGAAGATCGTCAATACCCATTCAATCAACATCGTTGTCAATCGGAAAATTTTCTTCGGCTCCACATGTTTTTTCGCGAATACATGAGACATTCTAAATAATTAATATATAGAAGCCTGTAATTTATATATAGAAGCCTGTGTTAGTACATGTATCTGAATATACAAATCAACACTCGCACCACCCTCACCACACGTACACCTGCCATTAACATACTCGCACGCGCTGCGCATACACAAATAAATAAAAAAACATTAAAAAAATTCCATGAAACATTTACACTGATTATTAAAACAAAAATGGCATTAAAAACCACAAACTCACCTGCGGTCAATTGCCCCAAGCACTAAAACATGCGCACGCGTACCACACACTCAGCTCATAACGACAACTGTGACAAAAGGGCATAATATTGCAGACTGAATCTGTTTCATGTCTCTGAGAGACCAGGGGGTATGGGAAGGGTCAATCACAGGCTTTAGAGTTTAAAAAAATGCCTAATGGCACTGGTTACAAAGGAGACTGCCTAAAGGACATTCTTTACTGTGCTCATTGGCATTCTGTTTACCGTCCTTCTGAGCAAGGTTTTTCAAAGCGGCAATGGAGTGGGTGTGAGGATCGGAATGTACACGGCCTTTCTTCATCGTTTTTGTTACTTTGGTGTGTGTCAAGTTTGTAGTAAACAACTGCGGCCTATATCACTACTACCTTCAATTGCATTGTTTTTCCTAACAACGTCTGTTTTAATCCCCAACGTACACAAACCACACAGGGGGGGACAGGTGAAATCCCATTTAATGACTTTTTTTTTTCCCCCTATAGGCAATGCTGTTACAAAACCTTGAAGTTAAACAAAAACAGTGTATGATACACATTACATACACAGACCAACCTCTCCCCTACTCTCGTGCACCCCCAAACCTCTTTCTGGCCCCTGGGATTTCCCTATTTCCCCTCCTCCCTCCCTTCTTCTCTAATGGCAACCCACCCTCGGCCACATTATTAGAAAGTGTATGCGTAAGGGAAACATGGGGAAGCCGACATTTAGACATTCCTTGCCATATTTTTACCGGATCACCGAGTAAACGACACAAATAATCAGTAAATAGGAAAATTGAAATAGAGACAACAAATGAAATAGGTAAAAAAAAAAAAAAATCATGCGGTTCCAAAAGTGTGAATCTCTGATTTGAAGCATTGCCTTAAACAACTTCCTTAAGCAGGGCGAAGTATATGAAGAAAGACATTGTGGCCTAATCATAGTAGGAACGAAGTTCGCAGGCAGCTGCTTTAAAGTACAGTAAACGTCCCTTTTTTCAATTTAATTCTTTTTTTTATTTTGAGCAAAGCTTCATTGAACACAATGATAGTCCAGTTTTTATATTAGAACAACAATGAAAGGTTCTTATCATTTTTATTGCAGTTTATCATCAATGTGTAATGTTTGTGACTACTGTTTTCTACTGCGCAAGATGTTTTAAAATTCTTGACAGCTTATTGGCGCATAGAACTCATATGACCTTTATCTTTTAAATAATAGTGACAAAAAAATAGTTACCTAAACTATCTATGGCGAAAAAAAGGCGAAGGCCGAGAGTAGATGAGAATGAGGAATATTTTAGGGAACCACTTCAGAGTGGCTGACCTTTTATTAATTAACATGAGCTTTCCTATATGTAAAACTATATTACAAAAAAACGGTTAGGTGTAATAAACTAGCACACAGGGTCAAAAGCATGTGACAGACAGATGAATTTAGCTTAACAACACAAATACCGACTACGGGCATGTGGCTAAAACAACGTACCCGAGAAAAATGAAATTCATCCGTATCAAAGTAAAAAACAAAAAACACATATATTTTCACGGAGACGGAAGTGGAAAACCCCCATTGCAAAATAACTGTTAGTACTACACGACCTCATCACTAGATTTAATACAGTTTGTACCGGTTGTTACTTATAACACTACTTTGCTTCGTTTTGCATTATTAAATGCGTATATATTACGAAACAACGTTGATTCAGTATACTAGTAGTAGTGTGAGCAATATCTATTTGGTCAAAAAAACGTTTTCGTTACAATGTGGTGACGGTGTCACAATTTCAATCGCGTGGGAGTATTTCAAAGAAAACATGGGATTATTCATGCATTCGCACCCAATTCTATTTAAGTGAAAACAGATACTCATTAGAACATAATCTGTGGACACACACTATTTCTTCCCACCCTCCTCCAATACAGGCTTCTCTCTTCCCCCCCCCCCCCCCCCCCCCCCCCCCCCCAGGCCCACACTGAAAGAAGAACATGCAGAGCAGAATTCACACGTAGCTTGCCATATTACCCGTTCACGACGAACAAAGAAGTAAATGATTAAAAAAAACAAATATATGTGTATTAATAAAAAAACAACAGACAAATAAATAAATGAGTTATAAAAAAAAAAAATAAAGCAAAAATTCTTCCCGTGTCACAGGCTATCCTGTTTTGGAGCTGAGTTATGGCCCTTCTATTTTTTTTGCTCTTTGTGTTTTATTTAGATGCGCAAAAGTTAAGTGTATGTTTACATTTCATGTTTATTGAATGCACTATATTATCAAAAGATATTTTTATGTGTTTTAGTTTAAAACGTAACCAACAATGATTAGTATATCTTTGAAATTTTCGCAAATTGTAATTACTTTTTGACCTACATAACATTCTGTTTTTTCCTCAACAAGAGAGGGAAAGGAAATGACAGCATGATTTAAAAAAAAAAAAAAGAAATAGAATAAAACAAGTGAACAACAAATGAAAAGAAAATAAGAAAATCTGAATCGGCAGTATTGAAATCATTGAAGAAGCTAAGCTATTAAGGCTACTGATTGTTTATAATGTAATGACTAATTGACAATTAAGAGTCATACATATCTGAATCATGCGTTCAAAGTGTGAATCTAATTTGAGTATGCTTTAAATATTCCTTAGCAGGCGAGTATATTATTATTGGAACAATTGAATGAATAAGTGAAGAAGACATAGCCCATAGTAGGAATGAAGTTCGCAGGGAAAGCTACTTTAAAAGTACAGTAACGTCCCCTTTTTAAAATCTATTGTTTTTTCTTTTGGTGAGCAGCAAATCTTTGAACACAAGCAATGTCATGTTTTTATATTAGAACAACAATTAAACTTATTATTTGCTCAAGTTATCGTAAATGTAATGTTTATGACAACTGCTTTACTGCTTGAGATATTTTAAAATCTTTGACAGCTTATTGGCCAATAAAAAACTCATATTTTTTTCAGAAAATCATTAACAGCACCCACAGTGTGAAATTATCTTGATAGTTGATTATAAGAATTTTTTTTTATACCACTGAAGAGTGATACTTTGTAATAACAACCATGGAGGTGTGACTAGGTTTATATAGAGACGAGTTTATGAAAAACAGTAAGGCTTAGGCATATAGCCTAAGGTGTGAATAGGGACAAAAAAGTATATACATATAAAAGCATATTTTCACACACACGCATGTATACGCGGGAATGTGGCAAACACGTAACTCCGTAAAAATGTTGTCATGGTATCAGAGCCAACAAGAAACATAACGCACAGAGGCAGACGTGGGAAAACCCAAACAGCTAATAATTGCAAGTACACACGACCTCATCATTAGGTCTAATTACAATTGGGCAGTTGTAATTATTAATACAACACTACTTGATTCATTTTCATTTATGAAAATGCTGTATATTACCAACAACGTTGTTAGAACATAACCTAGATAGTATGAGCAATGCGTATGTCAGTGTAAACGCTTGCGTTTTTCTGGACAGACATTTTTGCTACAATGCATAATAGTGACAGTTTCAATTGCATGGACTATTTGCCAAAGAAAAGGTGGATTTATGGCATTATTCATACATACAGACCAATTCCATCTGAGTGAATAGAAACTCGTTTTGAACACAGATATGGACAAGCATTATTTCCTTCCTCACTCTCCAGTGCAGCTCACCAGGGCCGACATTGTAAGAACATGGAGAGCAGAATTCAGACATATCTTGCCATATTACCCGATCACGACGAGTAAACGAACAAAGAAGTAAATAAACGTATTGATAAATAAATGGGGACGCGAATAGACAAATAAACAAACAAAATCAATAATATGAATTAAAAAAAAAAAATAAAAATAAATAAAGCAAAATTCTTCCCGCGTCATGGGCATCTGTTTCAGAGTTGAGTTATGGCCCTTTTATTTTGCTTGTTTATTTAATTCAGATGCACAAAAGTTTAGAGTATGTTTATATTCATGTTTATTAAATACAATATTACTAAAAAGATATCTTATATGTTTTAGTTTTAAAAAAAAAACCATAACTGACAATGACAAGTATATCTTTGAAATTTTCGCATTTGTGATAATTCTGACATGCATAACATGTCCGTTTTTCTCAATAAGCGATGAAAAGGAATTTACATGGTTAAACGCTACGGTGAAAGAAAAAACATGTCCCTAAAATTTTTCGCTATGAGGACGTAAAACTCAACATTACTTGGCTTGAATAATAAGTAAATAACAAAACAACAGCAAAAAAAAAAAATATAAATAAAAACAAACAAAAAAAAACACACCAAAATTCAGCTGAATAATGGAGAAGCTAAGCTATTACCCCCACTGACATTTGAGAAGTAACTGATGATTATAAGTCATACTACCTAAATTATGCGTTCAAAACTGTGAATCTAATTTGAGCATGCTTTAACCTTCCTTACACGCGAGATTATTTTAAAGAATTAAAGGAATAAGTAAAGAAAGGACATAATTATGGTAAGAACGAGGTTCACAGGCAGCGGCTTTAAAGTACAGTAATGTCCCCCATCTTTAATTTATTTATTTTATATTTTAGAGCAAAACTTCTTGAATCACAATAATTTTTTTTTTTAAAATACTAGAACAACAATAAACTAATCATTTAACTGCACTCTACATTGATGTAAATGTTTATGACGTTTATGTTTTATTGTGCTAGACATTTAAAATCTTTGACAGCTTATTGACCCATAGGACTCATAGATCTTTTAGAGTATTGAAACGGGGGAATGACGGAGAGTGGTCATGAAAGTGTGTGGTTCTAATATTTTGAGATGAATTTTCTGATTTTTGTTTCAGCCTCTTCCAGACCAAGTGGTTAGACTTATTAACGATACAGGCCTAATGCTGAATCTGACCACATGCAGAATGTGTTGGCCTACTTAGGTTACCTTTAAATTAGGTGAAGAAAAATAAGTAGGGTTAAAAACTGTGTGTAGAGATACACACACACACATAGTAGAAAAATGATGATCATCAAGTCATAGCCACCAAGAAGCAAAAGTGGTAAAAACCCATACCGCTGATGATCGTAAAGGCATACGACATTCTTCTCATGAATACGCCTTAATTGAAGTTTGCCAGTTGTAATTTTAATACAACAGTACTTGCTTTAGTTGCATTTCTAAACGCTGCATATCACGAAGAGCGGGTGTTTGCGTACTAGGGTAGTGTGTGCAATGCCTTTGTCAGTCGAAACGCTTGCATTTTTCTGGGACAGACACTTTCGCTACAATGTGACACAGTTTGGACTGCATGGAGTATTTCCAAAGAAAACATGGACTTTTATGGGATTATTCATGCATATACACTAATTCCTTCTAAGTGATTATGAGATACTCACTTTTGAACACAGATACAGTAACGCATTATAAGCCCTTTCTCCCTCCTTCTCCAATGCAACCCCCCCCCCCCCCCCCCCCCCCCCCGGCCGACATTGTAAGGGAAACATGGAGGGCATAATTGAGACATTTCTTACCATATAACCTGATCACGACGAGTAACGAAAATATGAGTAAACAAATACATGTATTAAATAGATAAATAAAGACACAAATAAACAAATCAATAAACTGAATGAAAACTAAAGCAAAGTTCTTCCCGTGTCATGGGCATCTGTTTCGGAGTTGAGTTATGGCCCTTTTATTTGCTTTTTTGTTTTGTTTAGATGCGCAAAAGTTTAGTGTATGCTTATATTTCATGTTTATCAAATGCAATATATTATCAAAAAATATTCTTACATGTTTAGTTAAAAAACAAACAAACAAACAACATAGCTGACGATTAGTATATCTTTGAAGTTTTCGTAATTGTGTTTATTCTGACGTGCATAACACGTCCGTTTTTTCTCACAAGAGATGGAAAGGAAATGTCAGCATTATTTTGAAAATAAATGAATAAAAACGAACTAACAAACAACAGCAAAGAAAAAAAAACACATACCTAAACTAGCGAAATTATTGGAGAGGAGGCTATTACCCCCACTGATTGTGTATCATGCGATAACTAATTGACGATTAAGAGCCACACAACCTAAACTATGCGTTCAAAAGTGTGAATCTAATTTGAGCATGCTTTTTAAACATTCCTTAGCAAGCGCAGTATATTGGAACAATGAAATGAATAAGTAAAGAAAGACATAATCATGGTAAGAACAAAGTTTACAGGCAGCTGCTTTAAAGTACAGTAATGTCCCTTTCTCGAATTTATTTGTTTTTATTTCAGAGCAAAAAACTTCTAACCACAAAATGATTAAAAAAAAAGCAGAACAACAATAATAAACTAATCATTTAACTGCACCCTACAGTCAAATGTAAATGTTTGTGACAGTTGCTTTACTGTGCTAGACGTGTTACTGTGCTAGACATGTTAAAATCTTTGACATCTTATTTACCCATACGACTCATAGATTTTCTAGACTACTCACTCGGAGAAAACCCTGCTGGTCGGTGCATCATCCTGCTGGTCGGTGGCAGAGATCAGCAGAAGGCACCCAGGTGGCAGATGGGTGTAGGGCGGCACAGATTCCTTCCTCGCACTACGAGTGACGACGGGACTAGCCTGTGTCGCCGGGGGGACGGCTGTCGAGGCGCGGGACACTTTGGCGACGAGGCGCTGCCACTCTGCGAACTACCCAGTGGGCCTGTACGTCTAGCAGGGCTCTCCTTGGCTGAGGGGGAGGGGGGGAACGTCCCTCATGGGCGCAGAGTGGGGGGGGGGGGGGGGGGGAGGGGGGGAACGTCCCTCATGGGCGCAGAGTGGGCATGAACCTACGTGCAGCGGCTCGGCGACTTGTGCCTCGTGCGTCTCCCGAGTCGGCCTCACGCGGCACAGGACCGTCGCCACTCGGCATCATGAAGACGGCCGCCCGGTATCCCTGACGACGGCTTTGGAGGAGCCACCACCACGACGACACCATCATCATCAACATAAACCGCAGTCGAACCACCTTCAGACAACCGCTCAGCGGTTCCAACGACTACCTACCTCATCTAGGCTCCTGCCTGACGGCGCCACTTCCCTGGGACCCTCCGCCGACGCTAACCCAGACTTCTTGACCCAACCTGCCAGTCTACAATGTCTATACCAAGACAAACGTCTCCATGTCACAGCTTCGGCTGTGGCGATATCTTGTCCCTAAAAGCATTCCGCTGTGAGGGACGTTAAACTCATCCTTTTCTCGCTGGTCGGTGGTAGAGATCAGCAGAAGGCACCCAGGTGGCAGATGGGTGTAGGGCGGCACGGATTCCTTCCTCGCACTACGAGTGACGACGGGACTAGCCTGTGTCGCCGGGGGACGGCTGTCGAGGCGGCGGGACACTATGTCGATGAAAATCGTGATCGAAGGATATATACTAGTCACATAAAGTTAAGCACAGTTTACATGTACCCGCATAATTTCCAAAATATAAAAGCCACGATTTTGAAATTGGGAACAGATTTAATTCATTATCTTGTTCCAACGTACATTGAATTTTCATTGGGATCGAATGAACGGTTGTTGATTTACAGACAATTAAAACAGAGGATGGGTCGAAATCAAAGTTCGCAAAATCTGTTCAGTTCACAAAATCATTTCAATAGTGGGTGTGGCCACGCCATTGGCGAGACATTCCACGCAGCGACTCCTCATCGAGTTGACCAGTGTTCTGATGACCCTCTGAGGGATTCTCTGCCATTCCAGTTGCAGCATTTGGAAGAGATCCTGGCGGTCTCTGGGAGGTGGATGGTTCTCCTTCACACGTCTCCCCAACTCATCCCACATATGCTCGATGGGATTGAGGTCGGGACTATACGCCGGGAAGATCATCCTGTTGATGCCGGGCCTGCACAATGAAGTTTTCGGCCACCCGGGCCCTATGTGGCCGAGCATGTCGTCTTGGAAGACTGCCATGGGTCCTATCCGTTGCATGGTCGGAACAACGAAAGGCGCCAGGATTTCATCCCGATAGCGGATGCCTGTGAGGTTTCCATCAATATGGTAGAGTGGTGTCTTGTGGTGGAGGCTGAAGGCACCCCATACCTAACAGATCCTCCCCCAAAGGCCCTGGTCTGGCGAACAGCTGCATCAATGTAACGTTCACCAACACGCCTCCAAACTCTAGTTCGGCCGTCATTGTGTTCAAGACTAAAACCGCGACTCATCTGAAAAGAGGACCTGGGACCACTGTTGTTGGTTCCATCTCACATGACGATGGCAGAAAGCTCGGCGAGCCAGCCTATGGGCTGCTAGCAGTCGTGGTCGAACAGCTGGGCGACGTGATCTGAGGCCGAAGTGGTGAAGACGGTTTTCGTATGGCTTGACGGCTGAGAGATGGTGTTATTTGCCATACGAAGCTGCCTTTGGATGCTGGTGGAAGTGGTATCCCGCTGCAATAGGGCCTGCCTCTCGATGAAACGATCTTCTCTGGGAGTAGTCTGCCTAGGCCGACCTGACCGTGGCCTCTCTTCAACGCTGTTGGTCGCCCTAAAACGCTGATTCAGTCTAACAATAACTGAATGATGCACACCCCCCGCGCTTAAACAGCCAAAAGAAGGGGCATAAAAACTCACTTGAGAGACTGCTCTTGCACGGGAAAAAAGAATTTTTCATTTTACACATCTTGTGTCGCCAGCAAGCTTGATGCAAAACAGGCACAGTTAACGCAACTTTGCACTTTTTATCCCGCGCGGTAACGAGGTCACCAAGACCCCCGTGCGCACTACCAGTTGACACAGGCTGGATTACACACTGCTGTGTGAGATTCCATCATTGGTTGCCGCATAACAAAAAAAAAACAATGTTTTTGAAGGGATGAATCAACCAACCATTCCAGAGAGTGGTTTATCGTCATGTGGTTAAGACCTATCTAATACTCCAGATGAATTGACATTTTTTAGTTATCACTTGTAGACCAAGTGGTAGAGATTATAATAACAATATGTGTGCCGAATTTGAATCAAACACCATGTCGTACCTTTTAAGTTAGGTGATAAAAATAACTAGACTTATAGCCTGTGTAGGGATATATAATTATATATATATATATATATATATATCTATATATTATATGTGTGGTGTGTGTGTGTGTAAGTATAATAGTATGTGTGCGTTAAACATTGTAACTGAGTAGAAAATGATTATCATCGCATGGTACAGTCATCGAGTCATTCATCATGCCAACAAGGAGCATATATCACACACACAGGCAAAAGTGGAAAACCCACACCGCCTAGATGATCAGTAAATATACAATTACCACCTTCTTCTCATCAATTACGGCTAATTAGAACGTGTGAAGTTGAAGTTATTACACACATAAACTTGCTTCGATAGCAGATTCCTTAAACAACGCTGTCTTCACCAAAAGCGTTTGGTGTGTACATAGGTAATAGTTGTGAGGCAGCCGCTGTTGTCAGTCACGAAACGCTTGGCTTTTGTGGACAGAAATGTTCGTTACTTGTATAATGGTGACAGTACTGGGTTGCGAGAGTAGTCCAAAGAAACATGGACTTGTGGATTTTATGTATTGCTAAAACACCAAGGCATTAGGTGGAAAAGATAGAATCAATTGTAAAAAAGAGAGCAAGGAATTGTAGTGCAATAAAACAATTACAGGTAAGAATATAAAACGCTGACACGCGAAGATATGAAAACTAGCAAGAGAGTGGTTGTGTGACAAAGCAGAAGAGAGGGTGCAAGTGTTATAAGATTTAAGAGAGTAAGAGAGAGAGATATCTATAGATCTCTATCTCTATCTATATATCTACGAAAAGTAGAATTAGAATTATCGATATCTATCTTATATATCTATACTCTCTATTCTC
>JADBJO010035684.1:0-11955 GCA_016801955.1 Conus betulinus | reverse complement strand
GATCATTGTTCCCCTTGGACACAAAGAGCTGGTATAGGGCAATGTCAATAAACAAGTATAAAATTCTCTCTCTCTCTCTTCTCGATCTCTATCTCTTCTATCTTTCTCCCTCTCTCTTCATTTTCATATGTTGTGGTTTATGTTTTTGCTTCCCGTTGTGTTGAGAGGCTATCATTCCTTAACGGTGTCATCCGCTTTTCCAAAAGGCCTATCTAGGCAGAAAGGCACCATCACCAAAAGATCAGTAATGGTACATATTTGTCTTTTACTTGTCCGTCGTCGTAGTACGTCATCCGTGACACGTCCTTGCCCCAGGCGGCCTGCTCCGAGCCCCTGGGCGCTTTGGCAACGCCTACAGTACCAGCACCTCGCCCCTACGCAAACACGGGGGACCGGGTGTACTACTGCTGTACGACCGGCTTACAATGTCGGGCACACCACTGTCCAGCGGACCGCCCAGCCAGGGGCTAGCTTCAAGTGGGCACACGCGCCCACCTGCGTGCCCGAAAGATCAGGCCACGTCCCATCCGGAGCAGCCGTACAACAGTCACAAAATAAGGGTCAGCGGGGGGGGGATGGGGCGGGAGCGTGGCTGGGAGGAGGCGGATGGGGGGAAGGGTGGGTGGGGGGACGGTCTGTCAGGCGACGTAGGGCTTTGCAGTATGGGCGATTCCCCCTCGATTAGACTTTTTCTCCCCTTAAGTTAGCAGTGGTGACAAACGAAGATTTGTGTAGTTTAGTCATCCCCCGAGACAGCCTGTTCAAAAATGTATACTTGCTATCACGAGGCGCATGCAAGGAGAGGCGAACACCGCCCCCACCCGCTCCCCCCCCCCCCCCCCCCCAGAGCGCCGCCCCACCCAGACACACACACATCACCACTCACCTCACCACAACCACCAGCCCCACCACCACGAGCACACCGGATCGCACTACGGGCGCGCAGCACACTACAACACGCCATCACGAATCACCACAGATGACGGATCCATCTCGGGTTGACCCCCACTCCAAAATCACAACTAGAAAGAACGCTCAGGATGGGAGAGGCGCAAGCAAACACAGTATAAGGGTGTCTAACGAGATCCTGGAATGCCGATTTTGGGTCTGGATCCAATCAACAGAGTGGGACCAACAACACATGCATAGACAGACACGGAATTGTTAAATGGATCGTTTCGTTGGCCGTGATCGGATCTGGTCCATTAAAAGTTTCGGTATAAATCGGATCCCGCAGTTTTCAGGGGTGAACCGCCCCGGTACTATGGCTGAAGGCAAACATATAGGGGTGAACATTTTACTACCGGTGCGAGGGGGGAAGGCGACTGCCTCAATCAACGACACCTGAGAAATAGGTGTTAGGGTTGGCGAGACATACACACGGATAAAACGAAGTCATTTGGATGGTGGCTGTGTCTGTGGTGGGTTAATTCACGTGGCCGATAGGGGGGAGAGTGTACAGCCGAAAGACCTTTCTGTTCGTCCCAGGCGCTCTCGACGAGGGGATGTATAGCAGCTCTGAGGAGTGGTCAATGTCTTTACAGCGCGTTACTCGAGGCCGACATTCTCTGCTACCCCCGCGTCCCTCCTTCGAGGTGGGGGCCAGGCGGGGAGCGTACTTTGCCAGGCGGGTATGTCGTGACATATTCAGCGGTCATCTGAAATGTTTTGATTACTTGTTTCCCCCAAGTTATTGAGGGTGGGGAAATAGTATTAAGGGTAATGCTGGCACTCTTAGCGTGGCCTTAGTTTCTTCTGTCTTTGAAGGATTGTCCCTAGATTTGGTTAATCATGGTTGTGGATTTTCTGCAGTTATTTTCCACCGAAGGTTGGAGGTAGGCGACTGATGGCATTGCCTTAATAGCCGGGAGCAAAAAAAAAAAACTGTTGCTTAGCACAGAAAGACTCCCTAACTCCCTTTTTTTGGTTTAGATAGCCTCTGTTATCCAGGAGTGTAGTGCGGATTGTCAGAGCAGGACGTATCCAGCCCCTGCGTACGCAGAAACAAGAACAACAAAAGAATACAGGTAATAAGTAGGTTGGGACTTTGCTCTTGTGTTTGGCATTTTTTTCCCTCTAATGGACAGTTGACAAGCCTTAATCAGTTTTTCTCTGGGTTTGAGTTGTTTGAAATACAACCAACAAAAATGAAACTACAAACAGATATAACCTGAAGCTGTTTTCGCTTTGGTTTTTTTTAAACGATGATCAAGTTGTATCTTTTGGCTGTCGATTACCTTCAATCCATTCATCTGCGTTTTTGCTTCTTCTGCCTGCCTTTGACGCAGCAGCGCAGCGCGCGCGCGGTGCGTCTGTGTTGTGTGGTTGTCGTGTGTGTGGTGTGTGCGTGCGTGCTTGTGCGGTGCGTGCGTGCTGCGTGCGTGGTGTGTGTGTTGGGTTTAATTTTTGTTTTGTTTTTCGTTTGTTTTTCACCAGATGACTAAAAAAAATGCCAAGAGCACCAAAATATGTTATACTACTTTCAGAACTTCTTTTTGATAGCACCAGAACTTTCTAGGAACGTTTCCCCCGAATGTTTCTAAAAGCCCCCTGTACCTGTTCTAGATAAGCCTTTCCCATGTCTTCTATTTGGAGAAGTACAATGTCAAAGTGTTTTACGGGGGGGGGGGGGGGGGGGGGGGGGGGGGGGGGGGGGGGGGGGGGGGGGGGGGGGGGGGGGGGGGGGGGGGGGGGGGGGGGGGTGGTGGGGGGGGTTTTTTAAGACAAATGTGCACACATTTTATTGATCAGTTCCACCATTTCTTCAACAAGCGGTGGTTTCCCCTCGTGGCTTCCCCTTTCATAGAACAATTAAGGCTGGATGTCGAAAATTGTTTGTAGGAAAGTAGCTATATGTCCTTGTTGTGTGGGGAATTAAGCGCACGTGCCAACCCTGCTTTCGGGGACCGTTGACGTGAACGTCGGACCTGCACAATAGTATAGATTAAATCATGAACATTCTGTTTGGAGAGTATTTAAGCCTTTCAAAAAGACTTGCAGCCCGCCAAGAGTCCATTTGTTTCCTCTGTCCTGGGTATGATTTCGACCATAAAGAGTATAAACCAACCTCTTGGTCAGATACTAGGATTCACGATCTGGTATAGGCAAGGGACCGTTTCCGGTTACATCCCCAGATGTGGGGGTGTGGATCCATTCTCCGAGATGGGAAAATGAACAAAAGAGAGTTGCTGACGAGCTTGACCCCAACTTCAAAGCTGCGCTGCCGCAAAGCATGGGAGTTTCGAAAAAAGGCAGGAAAACCTGAATGCGGTCTCGCAAAATTATTTGGTAAAAGCGGATGGGGATAGAGTTAGGGGGGGGGGGGGGGGGTGGGGGGGGGGGGGGGGGGGGGGGGGGGGGGGGGGGGGGGGGGGGGGGGGGGGGGGGGGGGAGAAGGAACTGGTGTGTGGTGTTTCCCTTGGCCAAGTAATAACCATCACCATCGTTGTCCTTTTGTTTGGCGCGGTACAGCTTCACAGCTATGGTTCGCGCGCTGGAAGTGCAGTTCCTTGCGTGCGCAAAAGAGGGGTAAAAGACATCTTTGCCCAAGCAAGGGAATTTAGGGGTGCGGGGATCGGGCTTTCGGAAAAAAGCTCAGGGTGCTCGCGTTGGGTGGACAATACAAAAATACAATTTATTGGGGTCGAGCAGGGGTGGGTAAGGGATAAATGAGTGGGAGGTTGCGGAGGGGTCCCATCCCCTCTCCCTCACCCCTCCCCCCAACCTCAACCCCTGCGCCCTTGTGCGCCCTGGCCAGCGTTTCTACGTCCCCTGGTTGAAGTATCGTCAAAGACCCACAGGTGTCGATTCCTATCGTAACTTTTAGTCGTTGGAAAGTAACAGTAAGCTTAGTTCAGAATTATTATGGCTTGTTTGAGTCAATAGTGGTCAACGTTGGGTTTGAGCAAGTTTTTTTTTTTCTTTTCTTTAACACTTCGTTTCCCAAATAGGGAAAGTTAATGGCTTCTCTGTTTTCGTACTATCCCAGTTACTTGTGCAAAATGTTGATCCTGTTTTGTTCTGAGTTCAGAACCGACATAATGGCTGGCTGATGAATGTATCGTTCGGATGCCTGTTGGTTCGGTCTCAATTTTACTGCTGCTGATTTCATCTTCGCCTTGTCCTATCTTTACTTCAGTGAGTCGTCTGCGTAATGGGTAAGTTTGTCGGAGATTTTTTTGCATTAGATAGGGCTAATTGTAAAGAGTCACAAGTGGGAGTGGGGGTTGAATGGAATATTGGGCATATTATCGGTGTTGTCGTGTTTGTGTATGTAGGAGTTTGTGGGTGTGTGGCTGTGTGTGTGTGTGATAGTGTGTGTGTGTCCTGTGTGTGGTTGTTGTAGGTGTGTGCTGTGTGTGGTGTGTGTAAATTGGTGGCATGTGTGTGTGCGTAGCGCTGAGCGTGTTGTGTGGTGGACGTATGCCCGCTCGCCCGCCCGTGGCCGTGTGTGGGGTGCATGCAGTGCGCTTTGTGTATGTGTTGTTTGTATGGCTGTGTGCATGCATGATTGGATGTGTAATATGCCACTCCGAGTTTTGTGTGTTGTGGTGTGTTGGTGTGTGTGGTGCGTGCGTGCGTGCTGCGTGCGTGTGTGGTGGTGGTGCGTGCGTGTGGTGTGCCATGCGTGCACTTTGTGGTATGTGTGGTTTTGTATTTTGTTCCTTGCCCAGGAGGGCGTGGATGTTTATGGACCACGAAGTTTTTTGTTGTTTGTGTGTGTGTGTGTGTGGTGTGTGGTGTGTTGTGTGGTGGGTTTTGTGTTGTGTGTGGGTGTGGGGTGTTTTAAGCGCATATGCGATACAGAGACTGTACGTTCCGTGCGTGTGTGTGGTTTAATTGTAACGGCAGACCATTGTCCCGTTTTCCGTTCCGCCGCATGTTGAGTTTACCGTGGTTTTCATGCGCGCCTCGCATACCCGATGTGGTCGGTGCGGGGGTACCAAGGCGAGTACAAGTTAGTGCCGTGCCTTCGGTTATGTGCATGCGTGAAAAGATGAGATTCGCATTTCAAGCATGCGCACCCTTCAGATGTTAGATGTTCCTAAAGAGTATGGTGTGTATTTGTGGTGCCGTAGTGTACGTAAAGTGCTGCGTGAGCTGCGCGCGCGCCCGTTTGTATTTGGTGTTTGTTGGTGTGGTGGGTGGGCGCGCGGCGTGCGGCGCTGGGAGAAGTGACCAGATAATGATGTGGGTAAAAGTGCCTATTTCCAGTACTTGGTACATGCAAGACCTTCTAAAATCTCAGTATGTGGCCGTATCAACTGCAACGAACGTCTGGTGTTCGTGTTCCGTCCGTTGCCATCTCTTTCCCACGGTCAGTGTTTTTCGTCGCTTTTTGTTCCACGTTGAGCATGTGGGGTGGTATTCAATATTTGAAATTCGCCTTTTTTGCTACTCTCCCCTCCCCAGCCCCCCTCCGCGAGAGTTAAAGTTACTGGCTGGGCTCATATTTCGGTGGTTTCCCCTCCACTTGCTTATTCCTCTTCTGGTTTAGGTTTTTATTATTTTGTTTTTTTTGTTGTTGAATTTTTTTTTTTCCTTAATGTTCCCTACTGCACAAGATGTGTTATTCATCATTACGACTAACTTTTGACCTCGCACATTTATTGTTAGCTCCTTCCAACGCCCTCGTTTTTTCATTTTCCAAAGCCTTCCTTTCTTGCGCGGAACACGAGAATAGCAAGAAGAGAGAAGAGAAGCGGACAGCGCCTCAAAGCTAAGGTGGAATTTTTTTCGTTATTTGTTTTCATGTTGTTTACGCTGGAACCCTAAAAGACCTTTAAGACGGTCGAAAGCGGTTTTGTGGTTTTTCTATTGTGACTCGTGGGTGTCCACCGTTTCTCCCTGGGGCGGTTTCGCTTGATTATTTATTTACGATTTTACTGCCACGAAGGTGATGTATCTTACCCACGTCCCCGTTTTGCGTTTTTTGTTTGTTGGCTTTGTTTTGTTCTCCCTGTCCCCCCAGCAAGATTTACAAACTCAAAAACAAAAAAACAAGAAACAAAAAAAAAGCGTGCTAACCAATTTTATCAGACTACTGTCGGTGGAGAAACAGAGTCTGAACCCATGGATGATCCGGTTTTTGTCCTCTATATTCCACATCTGGTCGAGGAAAAATCCTGTTTCAGAAAGATGAGATATAACAAAAGTTTTCAGCCCTTTGCAGATTTATACCTCCCTAGGTTCTGTTCCGGAAATGTTTGCGACAATCTGTGTTAAGTGTTACCAATTGTTGACATCTTTCCATGGAATAACTAGATCGTTTCCCAGTCGGCATGATCTCTTTATCCTTTTCAAGGAGACTTACATGGGAAAGTAACTGCTTTCAGTCCGTACGTGTCCACTGTCCGGGATAACATGTGTTCTTTTTTCACCAATCGTTAACTAACTTTAATGCGGACAGGAACCAAAGAGTCCGCGTGCGTACCTTTGCGGAGGACTGCGTTCTCCTACATGTTCTTTTTTTTTATTCTATTTGGTGTTTTCTTTTGTTTTCGTTTTTCAATTTTCATTTGGTTTGGGGTTTGGTTTTGGGTTGGGTGGGTTTGATTTGGTTTCGTTTTGATTTTGTTGGTTCGGGGTCGGGTCGGGTCTGGGTCCGGGTCGGGTCGGTTTGATTGATTTTGTCTGGTCTGGTCTGGTTTAGTTTGGTTCCGGTTTAGTTTGGTCTGGTTGGGTTCGGTTTAGGTTTGGTTTGGTTCACTCCTCTGATAACCCGTTTACTCCCTCCTTGATTGATTTGTAGTTGCTCCTAGGTACCAAAGCAGCTGGCTAGCCAGCAGAGGCAGAACGCGCCACAGACCAAGAACGGCCTTCCACCACTGGAGGATGGGGGTGTGGATCTACCGTGTGTGTGCCTGCAACGTATCTGTATGCGAAGGTACGCAAATCCCACAGTGTTTACAGCCTTATTTTTGAATACATTCGTTGGTACCCGTTCTTGTTGCGCACACGACACATCCCATATACACGTGTTCGCGCAAAATACGCACTCTCACACACACACAGGGCGCGCGCTTCGTACGCGCACGTGTGTACCACCTGCGGGTCTACAAGAACGATGCACGAAACACGCGCCGCGCACGCACGCAACGGCACGCTACAGCACGCAACTCCACCACACACACACACACCACACACACCACACACACACACACACACACACACACACACGTACATTCTGACAGAAATGGGGGGAGGGTGTAATACAGAGACAGAATGAGGCAGAGAGAGAGAAGTGAGAGCGAGAAGAGAGAGATAGAGGAGGAGAGAGAGAGAGAGAGAGAGAGAGAGAGATAGGGGAGGCAAAGAGACGGAGACTGAGGGAGACGGAGGGAACAAGAGCACAGTTAGGATTTTTTAGGATTCACGAACATATGCGCACACACACGGCACACACGTGCTTTGCAAGAAGACAGTAGCCTACTTCAGAGACCAGCGACATCAAAGTCTGTTGCCACTGGTGACCACCATGAAAAGTCACATGGCTAGAGATGACGAATGTGTGAGGATGATGATGACGACCTAGAATGAATAATGACTCTGGGTGATCCATGTTGTGTGTGCATGATAAAGACCATCACGACAAAAACAAGGACTTGTGGATGGAAAATGTTGTCTTAGACAATGCTGGATGATTGAAGTCGGTCTGTGATGATGACGATGATGTAATGATGCTTGATTGTTGTTGTGACGACAAGACGACGATGTGACGACTGCGCCTCGTGATGATGAGTAATTATGTTGATAGTGATGACTGTCATGACAGTGATATTCTGTGATCATTTATGATAATGATTTTTTACACTACACTCCTGTGATAATGATGATAATGGGTGATGCCTCTGCTGCCTGCCAATGATGATGTTTGACCTGTGGTTAATGATGGTGATGATGATGACGACCGAGGACCACATGATTATAAGGATTATTACGACCAACGACGATGACGACACCCGACGATGTTGGCAACGACAACGGTGATTTTTATTTTCCGTCGTTCACTCTGTTTCAGGGATCGATTCAAAAGAGCAAATCGAAAACTGCAAGGTCTAAATGCCCCCCACCCCCACCCCCAGCCCCCTTCATAACGCCTGTATCGTACAATGACCTGCCCATTGCCCATTGCACTGCAGCCGTCATAAACGAACAGATGTCACACCCGTGGGTGGGCGAAGTCTGAAAAGACATCATCATCATCCCCTGCGGCTATTCCGGGTAACTGTCATCTTGACCTCTTCACGCCCCTGGATTTTTTTTTTTTCTAACAATGCATTTCAAGTGTCCCCCAGTTGTTGGATGTTGTGCTGCAAGTATCCGGCTGTTTTTGTGCATGACCTTCCGAGATGGTCCCCTCTTCGTGGTGGTGAAAGTTGACTAGCAGAATAAATATTGAAGCGTTTTCCCCTTTTTTTGGTTTTTTTTTTTTTTTTTTTTCCTTTTTTTTTTTTTTTTTAGATCGCACGATTATTTTAAAGTATTACTGTTGACCGTAACTTCAACTTTTTTCAATAGTGATGTACGCCAAATAGTGGGGACTAATTACCTAGATGCCCAAAACAAGCAAACCAAAACAATCCAACTCATAAAACAGTAATGTACGAATGTTTGTACAACCTATTGTTGAATGCGACATTAAGGGTTTTTATTGCAAAAACGTTTTTAAAAAATGTTAGCACAGACAACGTAGAGGATACGTATTTACCCTCAAATTATATGAATATATAAGTTTAAACCAGGTAATCGTCGATAGATTTTCCATGTGGAATTATTGGCTTGGAAGTGTGGATTTTGAGTAATTGTGTTTTTTGTGATGCTTCTTTCTTTTACTAATGTGGTGTTGTGTGTGGTGGTGTGGTGTTGTGTGTGTGGTGGTGTGTGTGGATCCGAGAGGAGAGAGAGACGAGCGTGGGTGTGGTGTAGTGTGGTGTGGTGGTGTGTGGTGTGTGTGTGTGGTGTGTGGGTGTGTGTGTTGTGACTCACTGCAGTTTTCGCTTGTTAATAAAACACGCAATTCAGGTATCAAGTCCTCATAAATTTGTGGAAAGCAGTTAACTCTTTCTAGTCCCATTTCTGCCCAACCCACGGATGACCCCACAAGCATGGTCAACTATATGGAATTTCTTCCGTCGGTTTACATCTAAATGTATGCAACTTTTGTAAAACAACATTACAAATCTAAAAACGTTATCAAATTTAAAAGGCGTTGCCTTTTCCCTCCCTACCCCTCCTCTTCTAAACCTCCATGTTCTATTGTTATTCTCTACTACCGAACATACATGTATAAGGATCCCAGTCATGAGTGATTGATATGCTGATGTAATTAAATGTATGCATTCCTCGTGTGGTTGTGTTTGTGTTTGTGTGTGTGTGTGTGTTGGGTGTGTGTGTGTTGTGTGTGTGTGTGTCAGTCAGTACAACTCTGAGTTAATCTGACAATAAATTGGTTTTCAGTCAGTCAGTGTGCGTGTGCGCGTGTGTGTATACTATGCCACATGCCCTCGCAGATTCTATTTCGCAACCACCAGACTTTCCTCCCCTCCCCAGTTATTTCTCCGATCACCCTTCACCTTCCTTCAGCACCTGCCCTCCCCTCCCTTTGAGACAGATTCCAACAAAACAACCCCCCTTTGACAGACGACCCCACGAACCCCAAGAACCAAAGATCAATCCCCCGCCCTAACCCCACCCGGCCTCAAACGGCGGTTTTTTCCGCCAACCCGCCCTCTTCCGGGTTCTTTGGCTCCCCCTCTCTTCCGGACCACCAACAGGGTGCCAGCCCTCCAAGGTGTATAGATCCTAAAGTCCGTGACCCCGACCTTGAAGCCTGGCCTGATAGTCTCTAACCCACCGTGAAGCTTCCGTGCCAGTTCCGTGACTATTTTTTTCTTTTTTTTTTTCTTCCTTTGTTTTTTCTTTTTTAAATATTACGTACTGGTACGCATTACCTTGGTCACTTAAAGCAGGGCATTCACGAGTCATTAGGCCCGTTATTCAATACCATCTGGACGGCGCCATTGGTCCTGGTGTTAGCTATGGAGTTTTTTCCTTCCCCTTAATCCGACGATTACTTAAACTTTTTTTTAGTCTACTTAAAACAGAGCATTCACGAGTCGTTAAAGCGTATTTAAATGACCATCTGACTCGCCTAACGGGCTTCCGCTAGCTGGTTTTTAACAACCCCTGAAATAAAATCATAACATTAATGCTTTTTCTAAGGTCCACAGTAAACAGGGCATTCGCGAGTCATTAGGCTTATTCAATATATTAAATATTCGTGCACCGTGCATGCCTACCACCTGTAACGGAAAAGTAGAGATGATTACTATGTTTTCACAGCTAGCCCTACATATCACGGATTAAGTCACTGTTGCATGGGAACTAGTAAACAGATATCCTCTCTCTCTCTCTCGTCCCCACTCATCTCTGTCTTCTTCTCTCTCTCCTCTCTGTCACACACACACCACTCACACACACACACACACACACACACCACACACGACACACACAAACCCCACACACACCACCAACAGAGCATACTTTACAGCAAAAGAAACATTAGTTATTCTGTAGTGTGCGCGAATAGCCTAACATTGGTTACTCATAAAGCAACATGGATGGCCAAATGTGCAGGACAGCCTACACCCAACTTTTAGAGGGAGGAAAGTAAAATGGTGCCAACAAGTGAAAGGAATCCGACACCGAAGCTAACATAACTTTCCTTAAAACCAAGAGAAAAGGATTCGATTAACCTAAACGCGTGCGGAAATCGGCGAAATGAATTCCGGGCGATCAAAAATCCACAAGGCCAAATGTAACTTGCCTACCACTCTCCCTCTCTCTCTCTTCTCTTCTCCTCCCTCACATCTCCCTCTCCGACCTCTCGGTGAATCCCGCTCCCTATCCTCTCTCCTCTCGCGCTCTCTCGTCTCCTCGCTCTCTCTCTCTCCAGTACTTCACGTTTTTTTTTTCTCTGTTTTTCCTCCCTCCTCCCTCTTTTTCCCCTCCCACACAAGCGTCCCCCCCTTTTTTTTCCTTTTTTTTTTTTTTTCCCCAACCTAGATCCTAGACACCCCCCCCCCCTCCCACCCCCCGCCAGCACTCCATGTGTGTGTGGGTGTGTTGTTGTGTATGTGTGTCGTGTGTGTGTGTGTTGGCCTTGTGGGTGTTTGTGTGTGGGTGTGTTGTGTGTGTGGTGTGCACGCTCCCAGCGCGTGGATGCGTGCTGTGGTGCGTGCTTGTGTGTGTGTGTGTCGCTATCTTTCGATCGAGCACCATCCTTTGGATGTGTTTTTTTTTTGTTTTGTTTCATTTCTCGGTTGTTGAACATACACCAACAAAAATTACTGTGACTTGGTTGAAAAAGAAACTAATGTGATGGTGCACCACACGCGGAAAATTAGCATTATTAGTCACCTACAAAAAGCATGTGTGACAGGCCATTAAGCAGCATCGCGCGCGCGCAACACACACACACACCCCACACACATACACACAAATGATAACCCAACGCCCTGCATCCACTGGACAGCTTGTCAATCAAGTCAACAACACATTGTGAGCAGAACTCCTCATGCGGTTATGCGAGTTTCAGAAAACTGACTTCTCCGCCTCCGACTCAGATGTGAAAAGCACTCGGTGAAGAAATGTTGCGAGATAGAAATGCCCAACATTCAATGTACGCCACAATTTTAAGAAAAAAAAAAAAAAAGAAAAAAAACCCGCTGCTGTGAAGACCACCTGACGATTTTATAAATGTAGTCATTTTTTGCCTTGTTGCACCTGGTATCCGGGAGTTCGGCGCATAACTGGTTGCCCATCGCCGGCGGGCGGTGGGGAGCCAACGTGTTCGGGGACAAATTGTTCATTTTTCCAGTTAGATATAGCGAAAAGACAAAATGTCGCTGTCGTGTTATCATCATCAGATGAAAACTTGTAATTAAATCAGTT
>JADBJO010035682.1:0-11957 GCA_016801955.1 Conus betulinus | reverse complement strand
AGGAATTGAAGGGGGGCCGGTACCCGACGGGAACCAGTGCATAACAAGGACTCCGACTAGCACAGACGGGATGTAGCGACTATGATCACTCGACAACTGATTGGATGATGTGACCGATGAGAAGCAGGCAGAAGCTGTACCAAACACTCGTTAATGTAGGCATAGAGAAGACAAGATAGTGACGAGTGGGTTAAAAGATTGTGTTGGGAAGGGACACAGGGTGTGGGCGCGATCGAGTTGCAGTTGCTTTTTCTCTCTCTTTCTTATTCTTCGGATTCGAATTTGCATTGTGTACTCTGATCTGTAATTGATGACTGCTACGGGCCTTTTTACATTCCGTTTGTCTCCAACCCCTCCGTCGTTGCCCCCCCCCCCCTTCCTCCCCCCCCCTCCCTCCCTTTTTTTTTCCCTCCCCCCCCCCTCTACGTTTCTCGCTTTTGCGTTCACGTTCTCAAAAGTATGCCCCGTTTTTGCTTTAGTGTGGTTGTTCTGGCATATGGGACACTGATGGCAATAGGTGCTTTGATCTGATTGGGATATGTGACTGCTAGGTACTGACTTTCAACTGCTTATAGAAAGTAATTGTTTCTATTCCGAATAGGTCGCCAGGAAACAGGTGGAGAGGAGAGAGAGGGGGCGATGCAGAGGAGACCGAGCATGCTGATTTGTGTAGTGATGGTGATTGGATTATGGCGTTCAGGTGTCCTGTTGCGGTCCGCCAAGAGTCTTTTCGAGTTTATGCGTTCTATTAGGTCTATCTCATTCTAAGCTTATGCTTTTCTGCGATGTCTGGCTCAGGGCTCTGAGAGCAATCATCGAGTTGAGAGCTTGAGCATATATCTATCTATAATTACCTGATCACTTGTCCTCCCTTGTCCCATGCAGATTTCCTTTATCTTTTTTTTTGACTTATGCCACAGCGGCTGTGCCGAGCCTGGCTCCATCGGTGAAGGTGGGCTGGTCGCCTTGGCTTGCCGCGGTTGAGTTATCTCGATTTCCGTGTGTGTAGGTACCCCCCCACCTGCACTGCCCCTTGGTCCCTGAGTCCCCCGCAAGTGTGTAGGTTAAAAACCTGGGTTAAGCGTGTTGCCCACTGATCTGTCAAGGGAGGCCGGTGTGACTGGACATGGTTCTCGTGAGCACACATGTCGCCTCCCCCTTGTCTTCCCAATGCTGGTAAAGACAGGCTTTCTCGCATGAATGGGCCTCTGGACAGTATGCGCGAGACACTTGTTCGCGTTTCTTGTGCATGAGAAAAACCCTATCTCATTTTGCTCTGTATGCGTGCATTCGCAAACCACGAACCCCCAACCTTCCGGGACCACACCATGTCCTAGCTGGACAGTGAAAAAATATCCACCCCCTTCGCCACGCGCGAGGACCCCTCTCCGCGGCTTTACACCATAGCCAGGCTTATTGCTTGAAGAGTCCTTGATGTTGAGCGCTTTGTGGTCTGACATGACACGACAGAGGACGTACAACGGCACACCAGACCAACAACAGCAACTCTCACCGACACTTATATATTCGTGGCCATGAGTGTGGATGGCAGAGAAACTTACCCTTCATGGTTACCCAATAGCCATCAGGATACCCTGTTATGAATCGCGCGTCCCCCGTGGCTTCTCTTGATGCGGTTCGGCCGTTCGTGTGTTCCGTATTTGATTGTATTGTATCTCAATGTGTTGACGGTCTTGTGCTACACTGGTATGTACTTCATCTCCTGGACCTATGTCAGTTCATTTTTCTCATGTCGTGACGCCTCCCCCCTAGCGCTTTCACACATTGACTCGTCACCCCACCCTGTCACCCACCTCATACAGGACCCTAGTTATCCGTGTTTATCCCCAAGCAGACCCAGGAATCTCTATGCTTTTTGGGGGTGATGCGTTTCATTTTTTACCAGTAACACTTTGTCCCCCCGTTTTTTTTTTGTTTGTCTAAGTATGTGAGTCTATCTCAACACTACCAGCACTAATCCTGTTTCGTTTTCTGGTTACCATTGGTAGGTCTTCTATCCCACCTGTCAATTCAATAAGAATAATCATATTGGATTCGGGTTTTTTTCTCTCTTACGCCTTTGTGCAACCACCACCTCTAATCACTCTGATTTCAGTGCCACATGCAGGCTGACACCAACCAGTTATTCTAACTTACTAGTTCATAAATTTGCATTCTTAGTTATCACATCCCTGCTTTTTCCTTCCTCTTATTCACCTCCAGGGATCTGAAAAGGTACTGATCTCGAAGTCAAGTAGAGCTGACAGATAATCGCACTATTGACACATGTATTCATACGTGAACATGAAATATATGAGTCCATTGTGTCTAGTTAGCGGATGAAGTGAAGACAATTTGAGCACTACACGATCCGCCAAGCTGGTGACCAATCAAAGTTCCATATGACTGAATACAATGGCATTAGGTCCATTTTTGTGACGACAGGGGACAAGAAGGTAATGATCTCAAGTCCAAGTTGCAAACAGAAGTAGCTGAACACAATGGTTCAATTAGTGATCATACAACAGTGAGGCCCATCGTCGTCTGATAGGGATGAAGACAATTGACCGTCAAGTCCAAGCTGTGCCCGGCAGAAACTGACGCGCGAGAATCTGGATGAACTTCCTGGGTCAAACCATTCATTGAGGTTTTTATTGCGAGGACCCTCAGGGGGAAGGAGGAATTGGACGTGTGTATAGTTTAGGTAAGTCAACCTGAGTTTTCTGCCTGTTTTTGATGTGTCTGTGTGTGTGTACAAAATGTGTGAAAGAGAGCGTTCTGACTATTGTTGTTGTTAATGTTATGAATATTTCTATACGTATGTCTGACTCATTTGTGCTGTCTCACTGTCTAAAAAATGTGAGAGTTCGAAATCAGATATATATTTTTGTTAGAGTAGTAAATGTTTTGTCTGTTTATATCTTTTTTGTTGTCATCAAAGAAAAAGTTTTCAAACTGTAAGGTCATGAAAGAAAACAAAAACAGCAGAAAGGTCATCATACAATTGGTTACAGGAATGCTTGCACATACACTCATATTAAAGTGTGCTGTGAGAGTGTGTGTGTGTGTGTGTGTGTGTGTGTGTGCGTAGTGGCAGATGTGTCTGTGTGTGTGTATATTCATCTCCATGTGTGTGTTCCTGTGTGATGGTAACAGAGAAGAGAACGATACAAATCGGCAGTGTCAGGTGCCCATCCGCCTGCACATCAGTGTGGAGATCAAGGGGGAGGAGAAGGTGGCCCCCTACCATGTCCAGTACACCTGCCTCCATGAGGTCAGTGTCCACACGGCTTCACCCAGGGCCACACTGCATGGAGGAAGGGGGCAGTGCAGGTGTTCCCTCCCACCCTCTTTCCATTCTCTCTCCCAGTCCCTCCTCCTTCACAGCCTCTTTTTCAAAAAAAAAAAAAAAAAAAAAGGAACTGCCTTTTATGTTTATCATTACCATTATTAAGAATATATCTTTCAAATACCAAATGAGATGATTGCCTAGCCATCATGCATAAAAGTAACAAATGAATGAGAATAAACAGCAAGACAGAAAAGACATGACGCAACCGAGCACCTAAGCATAATCCAACACCATCACTACCCAAATCAGCATTCTCTCTCCCTTCTCCACCTGTTCCTCACCTTTCGAATGAAACAATTACTGATAGATTTACCTACAGGTAAATTCCTGCAGTCAAACACCTATTCCACTTCCAAGCAAAAACAGAAAGCAAAAATGGGGCATGACTTTTGAGAACGTGAACTCAAAAGCGAGAAACGTAGAGGTGTTGGTGGCAAAAACAGGAAAAGCAATGGTTCTGATAGTTGGTTGTCCATCTGGTTTGCTCATCCCTTCTCATCTCTCTCCACTTCACTCCTCTCCTCAATCTCTCTCCCCATCCTTCCACTGCCACCACCACTGTCCTCCCCACCACACTTCTTCCATGTATATAACTGGGTTTGGTAGTTTGCCTTTTTATCTCCATCACCAATTTTGGGGGACAAGTGCACATCCGTCTGGTATCAGTCTTTACACTCCCCCCTTCATCTCGCTTTTCCACTTCTCCACCCCCCCCCCCCCCCCCCCCCATGGACTCTCATCCCACCACCCTCCTGAACAGAATGATCTGGCCCTGACTGCAGGTGTCGCTGGTCAGCCTGTTTCAGTTCCCCCTTCAGATACGCTAATGTTTTGCTACAGGTTATGATGGGTCTTGATTTTCTTGCAGCCATCGTCTTGCTTGATAGACATGGAAAGAAAGGACAGCAGCCATAGGAAAAGATCTCTTGTCATCATCTTCATTGTTTGATGGGAGAGGGTCCTGAAGATAACTGTTACTAGCAGGACATTGATGAGATGCTGTAAATATTGTCCAGAGTGGACACTAGCTGGTCATTCTACATCTGTTTTCCTATGGGTGTTTTTTTTTTTTAAGTGTGTGTGACCACCCACCACAACACCACTCTTGACTTGGGAGGGCCATTTCACTGTTAGAGGATGAAAGCGCCCTTTGGCGTCAATCTGGGGCATTTGACTGGTGTACAGAAATGTTCCTAACAACTTAATGCTCATGTGGCAGCATTTGTTTGCTTTGAAACGTTTGTGTAAGAGGTGAAAATCAATGGGTTTTTTGTTTTTAAACGTTTCTTTAATGAACAGATGTGTGTACATAAACAACTTATTGAACTGAAGCAACAGCAAGCAAATGCTTATGATGTGCTCAGTGATCAAGGTTTATTAGGATAAGGAAAGTGTGCAGGACGGGATTAGCAAACACTGGAGAGGCTGTGTTTTTTGTAGTTGTTGTTATTTTTGTTTTTTCTCAAAATGGTCACTGCACAGTTAACCCCTTCCAATGGCCAAAATGTTGCTTTTTTTGTTATGTAGAAGTCCATTCATATTTACATCAATTTATCATGAAAGTCTGTAGAGATTAGAGGTAGTTATATCTCCAAACTTTTCAGTAATTGAGGTAACAATGGTTTTGTGGTGGACGGTCACACATACGTATTTTGTGTTTGGCGACACCGTTTTATGGTGTAGAGGACACATATATAGTAAAATTTTGGTGTTTAGTAACGCTGATTTTTAGTTGGAGGTCACACATATTTATTTTGTGTTTAGTAACACTGGCTTTGTGGTGGACGGTCACACATATGTATTTTGTGTTTGGCAACACTGGTTTTATGGTGTAGAGGACACATATATAGTGAAATTTTGGTGTTTAGAAACACTGATTTTTAGTTGGAGGTCACACATATTTATTTTGTGTTTAGTAACACTGGCTTTGTGGTGGAGGGTCACACATATATATTTGTGTGTTTAGTAACACTGGTTTTGTGGGAGAGCGTCACAAAATATATATATTTTGTGATACCATTGCATTTAGTATCAGTGCCTGTATGTATTGTCATTTAAATTTGCGATTAAAAGAAAAGCTGGCACAATGGCCATTGGCCTGAATGCAGCCTGGTGTTGCCCACCATAGGGAGGACAACCCACTGGCTGCTGTATAATGAAATGGTGTAAACCGCAAGAGTGATTTTTGTGCTGTTTTTTTAGGATGGGTTATTTTGATACAAGATTTGCAAAAGGCCCAGACGGACCTTTTCCTCCGTGTGCTGACAAGTCTGAGAGGGCACGTGTAGCTTGATTGGCTATGAACACACACACTGAAATTGCAGATATGGGTGAATAGTTAAAATATGAGAGTGGTTTGTGTTTGAACATAGTGTGTAATTGATGCTTTTTTTTATCTCTCTGCTGTTTTGCAGAATCTGTTCCATTACCTGTGTGAACAAGCAGGAGGTGAGGTGAAACTGCCGGATGCAAAGGGGGTAAGTTTATTGTCAAAGTGAACTTTGACCCGTTGAATAGAAAAAAAAATGCTGTCATATAGCAGTCTTCCTCAGTTCTCTTTCTGTCTCTCTCTCTCTCCTTCTCTCTCTCTCTTCTCTCTCTCTCTCTCTTCTCTCTCCCCCTCTTTCTCTCTCTCTCTTTCTCTGCCTGTCTGTCTGCCTCTCTTCTTCCTCTCTCACCCTCTTTGTCGGTCTGTCTCTCTCTCTCTGCCCGTCTGTCTCTCTCTCTCCCCCCCCCTCTCTCTCTCTCTCTCCATTCTTTCACATATAATATTATTGTAATCTGATCTCCTCTTCCAGGACAAGGATTGTTAAAAAAACGGTTTGTGCTGTACTACATATCCACTCAGGTTATACAAATTTATTTATCATTCTCTCTCTCTCTCTCTCTCTCTCTCTCTCTCTCTCTCTCTCACTCACTAATCACTCA
This sequence comes from Conus betulinus, assembly GCA_016801955.1. NCBI lineage: Eukaryota > Metazoa > Mollusca > Gastropoda > Neogastropoda > Conidae > Conus > Conus betulinus. Next base: position 5,677 of record JADBJO010035682.1, on the reverse strand, counting down.
AATATGCACACATTTTCTTATCATTTCTCTCAGTTAGTCTCTCTCTCTCTGTTCATGTTCAAGTATTTTTGTGCTCATGCACGTGGAAGAGGAGGAGGGGGAGGGAAGTGAAGGAGGAATGTAAACTGAACCTTCATAATGCCAAAATGGAGAACATATCTTGAAGTGTTTGAGGTTTTGAGATACAGGTGTTGGCTTTGTGCTGTAGACAAAAAGTGTCTTGATCATCGAAGCATCAGAGAATCTACCTTTCTGTTCACTCACTGACTGCAGTGTATAACTGGCCTCTGTACAAAACCTAGCTCTGTAGACCTCCAGCTGTGCAGGATTTGTAGTCGGTTGTATGTAGTGCATGATAGCACGGAGAGCCGTGGCTGTTGTAGGTTGTTTACCCCTGGATATGAGTGAATTCCTGTGAACAGTAATATGAAGATACTTATGACTGTAGGGTGGAAAAGAGCTTGCATACACAAACACATCCAGACTTGTACATGTGTACATACACACAGGCACACATACATGCACACACACACACACACACACACACACACACACACACACACACACACACACACAGTACACACACACTCACACACTAGTATCCAGATGTGTTGACGATTTTTACAGCAAGACGAGGCGTGGAAGGTGTACTTTGATGAAACCGGGCCAAGAGATAGTGGACGAGTTTGCCATGAGATACGGCATCGAGTCCATCTACCAGGCTATGACGTGAGTCTGACTTTTCTTGCTTTTTTCTTCTTCCATGAAAGGACATTATCCTGCCCCATGCTCATTGGTCTTCGTATAGATCATTATTGGTGCACAAAAAAAGCATGCTCTATGTATGCAGATTGTCCATACTTTTTGCCTATGGGGCTTACTCTTCCAAAGGATGGAGAAGTGATTTAATGTGTGTGTGAGAAGTTACGCTTGCATTGGTTATGTGGAACCTTTGTTTTTTGTTATATTTGAAGGACTTGCAGGGAATGGGGACAGAACCAGTGTCAAATCGAAGGTAAAAATTCACCTCAACTGTACTGCTCTGTGGAGATTCAAACCTGCAACCTCAACATCACTAGGATTACACATCTTAAGCACTTCCAACTGTGCTGTTCCAGGCCCATTTGTTTGGTCTTTTTTGAAAACCTAGAAACAGTAAACTAAAACAAACCTTTCGAAAATTGATTCATGAATTGCTAAGTAAGTCAACATGTTGATGTATGAGGTAAGAAGTGAAAGGTCAACCCTTTCAACTGTTCTGACTTTGCCACCTGGGCTGTCTCACCTGCCTGGCCAGACTGGGCTGACCTTCATGAGCAGAAGGTCCTTCACTTAAACTGTAGTATGGCGTAAGCAGTTTTACCAGCAGGCAAACAAATGCACATGGTTATTGCTAAATCATTGAGTTGCTGGACATCACAGTTTCATGTAATTTGATATGCCTTCAGACTTTTGATGGTTTTGCAAACTCAAACATTGTTTTATATTATATGAAACAAACTGGAATCTCCATTTCAACTCACTGTTCCACCAAGATGTAAAAAACGTCGCACAGTGAAAACAAAATTCATTATTTTGCAACAGATTAAAATTCCATAAAATGATACGCACCTTCAGACTTGCATTCAGTCGTCGTTTCCATGTCTTCCTATCTCGGTATTTGAATAAGAACAGCAGACTTGGTTTACGCGTGAAAGTCTGAAAACTTTGACATGCTGTATACAAATCTTTCATTCTAAGCTGTTCATATTTGCTAACTGTAATTACACTGGTTTAAGTGCATAATTTCTTTCGCTCAAGCATTGCTGCAGCTCAAGTCCATGGCACTCTTCAGCAATGCCTGAGTATTGCTGCAGCACTGGGTTGGATGAGTTGAAACAAGCCACCAGACTTTGAAAATGCTGGGATGAAGACATCTGTAGACACAGAGGTGAAATGCTGGGATAAAGAGGACTGTAGATACCGAGATGAAAATGCTGGGATAAAGAGGACTGTAGATACTGAGGTAAAAATGCAGGGATGAAGAGGACAGTAGATACCGAGGTAGACACTGAGGTGAAAATGGTGGGATAAAGAGGACTGTAGATACCGAGATGAAAATGCTGGACTGTAGATACCGAGGTGAAAATGCTGGGATAAAGAGGATTGTAGATACCAAAGTGAAAATGCTGGGCTAAAGAGGACTGTAGATACTGAGGTGAAAATGAGCGATAAAGAGGACTGTAGATACTGAGGTGAAAATGCTGGGATAAAGAGGACTGTATATACCAAGGTGGGATAAAGAGGACTGTTGATACCGAGGTGAAAATGCTGGGATAAAGAAGACTGTTAATACTGAGGTGAAAATGCTGGGATAAAGAGGACTGCAGTTACTGAGGTGAAAATGCTGGGATAAAGAGGACTGTACATACTGAGGTGAAAATGCTGGGATAAAGAGGACTGTAGATACCGAGGTGGGATAAAGAGGGCTGTAGATACCGAGGTGAAAATGCTGGGATAAAGAGGACTGTAGATACCGAGGTAAAAATGCTGGGATAAAGAGGACTGTAGATACCGAGGTGGGATAAAGAGGACTGTAGATACTGAAGTGAAAATGCTGGGATAAAAGGACTGTAGATACTGAGGTGAAAATGCTGGGATAAAGAGGACTGTAGATACTGAGGTGAAAATGCTGGGATGAAGAGGACTGTAGATACTGAGGTGAAAATGTTGGGATAAAGAGGACTGTAGATACTGAGGTGAAAATGCTGGGATAAGGAGGACTGTAGATACCAAGGTGAGATAAAGAGGACTGTAGATACTGAGGTGAAAATGCTGGGATAAAGAGGACTGTAGATACCGAGGTGGGATAAGGAGGACTGTAGATACCGAGGTGAGATAAAGAGGACTGTAGATGCTGAGGTGAAAATGCTGGGATAAGGAGGACTGTAGATACCGAGGTGAGATAAAGAGGACTGTAGATACTGAGGTGAAAATGCTGGGATAAAGAGGACTGTAGATGCTGAGGTGAAAATGCTGGGATAAAGAGGACTGTAGATACTGAGGTGAAAATGCTGTGATAAGGAGGACTGTAGATACCAAGGTGGGATAAAGAGGACTGTAGATGCTGAGGTGAGAATGCTGGGATAAAAAGGACTGTAGATACAGAGGAAAAATGCTGGGATGAAGAGGACTGCAGATACCAAGGTGAAAATGCTGGGATAAAGAGGACTGTAGATACCAAGGTGAAAATGCTGGGATAAAGAGGACTGTAGATAGCGAGGTAACTCTGTTTTGAATCTATACCTGTTTTGGCTGTGGAGGAAATCCAGAAACCCTGGATAAATTGTTATCAATTTCAATGAATTATGAGGTGGATGGGTGTTGGCATAATGTCTGTGCATAAGTGTATGTGTACATGAGTGTCGATGTGCTATGTGTGCATGTAATTATGTAACTAAGTGAGCACTTGCCTTTGTCAACTTTTCAAGAGAACAGTTAAAAAGTGACAAATCTCATCACACCATCCCCCTGTCTTGATTGAGAATTGCAATCAGAACCTTTTAAGGAGTATGACTACCAACTGGCATGGTAATTGCTCATTGCAGATAAGGTAACTTATGAAAACTTTGTTTTGACATCCGAGTCACAAAGGGTTTAAAAGAAAAAAAAAAAAACAGTTTGTTTTGACAATGGTGTCAGAAAGAATGAAGAAAAAAAAAGAATATTAATGGCCATACAAAAGCAGTTCTCTTACACTGTTGACGCATTCCATGCCCGTACATTTGCCTGTGAGCATCAGGCTGAAGGATGCGAACAACAACTATGACAACAGCAACACTAGCAATAAATCCAGTGTAGAATCTGCTGTATTGCAGGCACTTCTCGTGTTTGTCCACCAAGTACATGTGTGCGGGCGTGCCAGCCTTGATGTCTACCCTGCTGGCCAACATCAACGCTTTCTACGCGCACACTGCCACCACAACCGCCGTGTCTGCCAGTGATCGATTCGCTGCTTCCAATTTTGGGGTCAGGAGTGATGCTGTTTATGTTCTATTCTTTTCATTTTCTTTTCTTTTCTTTTTTTTCTCTTGACCCACTTTTTATTCAGAAGAAAATTGGGGTCCCTTGTTATTCAGCTGTTGTTCTAGAATTTGGGGTTCTTTATCAAATTATACTTGAAAAAGTTTTTTACACCTGATTTTTAGTTCCTAATGAAAACAAGCTTTGAGGATTGCTATTATGTTTGGTTCTGGATCATATAAGCTTTTTTTTCAAAGTCTTTTCATTGTGGCATTTGCTTTGCAAGATTGTGAGTGAAACTCAGATTTTATGCTCCAAAGAAAGTGTAAGGTGAAGCATGGTTGGCTGCACTGTCAGTTTCTGTGGTGAATGGAATGGAAACTTTGTGTTCCATTGGACAGTGATTTGACTGAAATCATTCATTAAAGAGACAAATGCTTAGAAAAAAAAAAAAAAAAAAAAAAAGAGAGTAAAAGAGAAAGAGACAATTGCTTATAGCGTGTCAGACCAAACAGCAATATTTCATGCAAAGTAAGATGATACCATCATTTTCATAGAGAAGGATGTATCAGACTGACTGATACTGCTTCACATTTAGTCTGTGTCACACTGGCATACTGTGTCAAGCTCTAGGGCCACATCGATAAAGCTTAGACACTGATCAGTGTCTGTAAAAATGGTGTGTGTTGTTGTTCTTTCAGGTGAAGGCGCTGGAGTCCGTGTGACTTTAGTCTCACCATTTCTGTGTGCAGAAAGAGAAATTTGTCAAGTTGCTGGACCAGCTGCACAACTCTCTCAGGATAGACCTGTCTATGTTCAGGGTGAGTTAGATGCTCTCAGGGTAGACCTGTCTATGTTCAGGGCGAGTTAGATGCTCTCAGGGTAGACCTGTCTATGTTCAGGGTGAGTTAGATGCCTGCGTCCGTTGTGTAGACATCTGTTCTCTCTCTCAGTCTCTCTGTCTGTCTGTCTGTCTGTCTGTCTGTCTCTCTCTCTCTCTCTCTCTCTCTCTCTCTCTCTTCCTCTCTCTCTCCCTCTCTCTCTCTCTCTCTCTCTCTCTCTCTCTTTCTCTCTCCCCATTCCAACAAATACATATTTTTAAAAAGCATTGACAATGTGGTTTTGGAAAGCGGTTGTAAGTTTCTTTATTTTTCTCTTTTGTATTGTAGTTGTCTTCAGTGAGTTCACTGATCAAATCAAACATACCTGAACTGTTCAACTGGGTTGTCATTGTTGACTTGTTCTGGTTGTAACATGTACAGGCTGATCAAGCCACAAACTTCTTTTTTTGTGGAGACTTGCTATTATGGGGCTTTCCTTACATTTCTCTTATACGTTAAACGTCTGCACAATCTCATCCACACATTCTGAACAGCAGTGGGGTCTTAAAAGGGAATGTAATATAAAACACAAATCTGGTAGGCTGAGTCCTACTGTTGCATAAAAACATGTCTTTCAAGGTAAGGCAGTTCTTGAAAGGCAGATGTTGTGTCAACAGAGACAAACATGTTCCAGAAAGCGAGTCAAATGAACAAGCAGAGTTTTAATTCAGAGGTGAATATAGTATAAGCACGAACAAAAATGTGCCACAGAAACAAAGTTTCAAAAGGGTGGGAATCTTTGTTCAAAAACAAGTCTAGCTTAAACAAAACACGAAATGTTTTAGGAAAAATCA
>JADBJO010035681.1:0-5000 GCA_016801955.1 Conus betulinus | reverse complement strand
AACGTCATCGCCAGGCTCGTATGGCGTTCTGCCGCCGCCATCAGCGATGGAACAGACAGCAGTGGGGCAGGGTGCTCTTCACGGCCGCGTCACGCTTCACTCTGACCACCTGTGATGCCTGCAGGCGCGTGTGGCGACGGGTGGGGGAGAGGTTTGTGGACGCCTGCGTTCATTAGCACGATCGCTACGGAGGCGGGTCCGTGATGGTGTGGGGCGGCTTCCATCGTCACGGCAGAACCCCTCTGCACCTTATTAGAGGTAATCTCACCGGAAACAGGTACAGAGATGAGATTGTGAGGCCTATCATCATCCCCACCCTCCAGGCCATGGGACCAGGCTCCATTCTTCAAGATGACACAACGCCACTCCTCATCGCGCTCTGGTGGTCAGGGACCTCCTGCATCGTCAGCAGGTTGTCCGTATGGACTGGCCAGCCGATCCCCGGACTTGGCACCCATCGAAAACCTCTGGGACATCCTCGGACGCCGAGTCATGGACAACCATCCTGCGCCTGTTGATGTTGCTCAGCTGTTCTAGTTCCTGCAGCAGGAGTAGCTCGCAATCCCTCATCGGGTGCTGCAGAACCACGTCCACTCCATGCGACGACGGCTGACGGACGGAATGTCTGGCAGCACCACCAGCTACTGAACATGAACGAACTGAATAGACATTTCTTGTAACTTTTCGAAAGGGGGAGGGGGGGGGGGGGGGGGGGGGGGGGGGGGGGGGGGGGGGGGGATGGGGGTCATTGTTTCTGATGTCTTCAAGGTGATGAAATTGTCATGTTGATTTTTTTTTTTTTCAGTTGAGTCGGAAGATGAAAATTTAATGTCAAATTAAATTATCCTATCAGATGGATGTGTGTTTCTTTTTGTGTTTGCTCTTGAGAGAGGATTGTTCTTCCAGCCCTTAACTTGTGTTGACCAGTGTTGTTAATATGTGTGTTTAGGCAACTAGAAGAATTGGAATTCTCATCCTAAAAAAAAGTCACCTCTTTGATGCGATTGTAACTAGCAGAACTGAAATTCTCATGTAAAAGAAAAGTCACTGATTTGATGCTTTCAGAGTGTTAAATGCTACATGCTGTATTCCAAAGAACATGTCTATACAGAATAACAGACACAGCAAATATATGGTCACAAAATTCAGATTTAGTGTATTTTTGCACATTGGAACCGTTCCAGGCATGTGATTTTACTGGTTTAATTTTACGTATCATCTCTGTTGTGAAGACTATAAAAATAGAATTTTATTTGCTTTCTCTTTCACTAAAATATACGCCGCTTTCAGACATAAAGTAATTCCTCTTAATGACCTAAGACACTTTCTGTCTTCAAATTGATTTTGTTAAAGGCATCATTGAAGAAAAATGCTATTGAACATTTCGCTTTACATTTGTATAAAGCATTCACCATGCAAAATGATATGTCAAGATAATAAAGGATGTTTAAAGCTAGTTAAATGAGTTCATGTTCATAGACTGAGCGGTTTGCCAATGTTGTACCCAGCTGTACGGCCTTTATAGATAAACACCTGCATCTGTGTGTGCCTTACTCTCACTAAAGCACCCAGTCTTCAACTGGAGTAATTGGATCACCATATTAAAGAACAATTCACCATTTTACCTAAGTTATCTTGGTTCCGTTCCTTCTCTCTCTCTCTCTCTCTCTCTCTCTCTCTCTCTCTCTCTCTCTCTCTCTCTCTCTCTCTCTCTCTGACAATATCTCTCCAGCTGACTGTCACTTCTTCTGTCCATCTGTCTGTCTGTTTTTTCTTGTTGTTGTTGTTTGTTTCTTTCTTTTTTATTTCTGTCTTCTGTCTGTCTATCTGTGTGTGTGTGTCTGTCTATCTGTCTGTCTGTCTGTCTCTGTCTGTCTGTCTGTCTGTCTGTCTGTCTCTCTCTCTCTCTGCTCTCAACTCTCAATTTGTATCTCACACACACACACACACACACACACACACACACACACACACACACACACACACACACACACACACACACACACACACACACACACACACACACACACACACACACATACATATGCACTCACGCAAGCGCCTATAGATGGGGAGGCATGCACGTGCACACACACACACACACACACACACACACACACACACACACACACACACACACACACACACACACACACACACACATAAACACACGCACGCACGCACGCACGCACGCACGCGCATGCGCGCGCGCACACACAGACACACACACAGAAACACACACACACACACACACACACACACACACACACACACACACACACACACACACACACACACACACACACACACACAAAGACGCACATCTATTTTAACAGTAGAGCAGACCACTCTGACTATTGGTACCATTTGTCCTCCCTTGAATCCTTAGATGAATCCGTAATCTTAGGTTGAAAGATTCTTTCCGATATTTAATATTGTTTACATAATAATTTTCGTTTGTCACCAACTTATTTCCTTACCTTGATCTTTTGTTTTACTCTTTCTTTCTTCGTCGCTGCCTTAAGACTGAAGGATATTAGTTCGTGTGTGTGTGTGTGTGTGTGTGTGTGTGTGTGTGTGTGTGTGTGTGTCTGAGAGCGCGCGCGCGCATGCCATCCAATGGAAATAAGAAGCTGAGTTTTAACGTTGAAGTGAACCCATTTCACATGAGACAGAGGCAGTGTAAACTTAAGATCTGACTGGTTCGGCTAGCAGACAGAGCAGAGCAGCCTTAGGAACAGGATGTGTCCATACTGAAATAGAAGAGATTGAGGTTTGGGACCGTGGGGACAAGTATACTTGGCTTTTGTGACAGGCCTGTGTCAACCTTGGTGGCTGGCCAATAATGGACAAATGAGAGGTCATGTCACAGCAAGCAGACGAAAAGTTGTAAGAGTTCGGCTGAGGCATACAACTCGTGTAGGGAGTATTTGTGTTGTTCTAGTGTACAAGTAAGGACATAGAGTATAAATCGTGAATATACAAATCGGGACAAATCAGGAGAGACAACGAAGTAATGAATCGTCGAAAATGAATAAAGGTTATGCTATGATTTACATTTTGAACATCCATAATAATTCAGATTAGGGTGGATCCAAGAACCTTTGTGAATATCATTGTGGTAAATCGTGAGTATACTGGGAGTAGCTTTCCGTTTATGATTTCCTACCTGTAAATAAAAACATGTTCTCTTCGGTTGTTAAGTTAGGGTTTGAGTTTTCGCAGAAACCTCAGTGCTCTTCCACCTTACTCTCTACCTCACTGGCAGCACCTAGCAACAGGATCCCCCCCCCCCCCTTTCCAGGAAGACGAGAGCGTAAAAGAATCGCTTTCAAATAGAGGAAAGTTTACAGGTCCCTTTACAGGTCCAGCCCAAGACACATCGATCGCCTGAGACAAAAACATAGTGGGTAAAAAATAAGAAAGAAAAAGATCATAGGTATTTTGAAGGACACTATTTATCTGAGTGGTGTGTAAAAAGAATACAGGGATATTTAGAAAATGGGCTATTCATGGCTGTTTATTTTGTTGCCGTTGTTTTTCATGTACTTGATTTACCCATAATTATTAAGTGGAGGAAATGTCCAATGGAATGGATGAGAGAGCGTTAGAGTGAGCATGCTGCGTTTTGTTCGGATGGGAACAAATGCAGTCTGTGACACAGCCTGACTTATCCAGTTGCCATTTTTCGGTATTCACCAGTGGTTCTAGCAGGAGTACTTTTGATTTTTTTTCAGAAACCCCTGACACAATACCTGAACCCAACACTACTAACACCACTGGAAAGGGTAAGATGTTTAACCATTTGCTGGTCCTCTCTCTCTCTCTCTCTCTCTCTCTCTCTCTCTCTCTCTCTCTCTCTCTCTCTCTCTCTCTCCGTTCATTTATCTATCCATCGTTCTCGCCTTCAAACTCTATATATTATGTATGTATGTTTTAAGTAAACATTTATGTATGTATGTATGTATGTATGTATGTATGTACGTACCTACGTACGTACGTACATATGTATGTATGCATGTATGTATGTATGTATGTATGTGTTTTAATATGTACGTTTGTAGCGCGCAACAGTTTCCATCTCCACATGGAAAAGAGAAAAGTGCCTCACGCAGATCCAGACGACAGCAATTTGGAGGATATGCCACAGACTCCGAAGGGAAGTTAAGGAAAGGCAGCAAGGTCAGCTGGTCACGTTCTTCCTTCGTTGAGCTCCCTGAGCTGTGTGTGCGACTGGATCTAAGGCTGGAGTTCAATGAAAACAGCGACAGTTTCGGATTAGTACTCCCAGCTTCTGAGATGGAGCAGTTCAAATGCGCTACAGTAATTCTAAACAATTGTACAGCACAGTCAACTTACATCTGAAGTCGGGCACTGCGCATCACAAATTTACCATAGAAAATTAGATTCAAAGAACAGAAGAGCTGCAAATCTACTACTGCCAGAGTCGTCCTTATTAACCTCTGAAAAGCAGGATAAATGGAACATTCTGCTGCTGCAAATAAAACTAGATTGAAACAAAAATGTACTTATGTATAAGAACACATTTATCTGTCCACACAATACCTCAGATATTAATTTACAGAGTCCTTGTGTCAATATGGTTCTAATCATATTCCACCACGTGCTCGTACCGATATGTTTCAAATTTAGTTTTGCATTTTCTGGTTCATCCGTTCACTGCACACTTTGAAAATTGACCTTCACAAATATTTCACAGACTCTTTGATGTAGACGTTACTGTCTCGTAGAAATGTTTTGCAGCAATCACTGAAATCATCAATTACAGATGTGTGCTTTGTTACCGCACTAGTTATGTCAATAAATATTACCACTGACTATCCTTACTCATTAAGAAAAATTGCTTTTCTTAAACCAACTGCATTTTGTTTCATACCAATGCCATTACCATCATCATCCTCGTCTGGTCGCGAACTCCTCCAACAATCACATACATTCAGGTAACATTCAGCATCTAGTATCTGTTGAACTATCTTTTT